>CM046453.1:54137412-54212412 GCA_025506515.1 Flaveria trinervia
CTATTTGATTGGTGATCCAATTAGTGAGAACAATTACCCAATCGATATACGATTGAAACTAAACGTTATGAACGAATAGAGATCGATCAGGAATGATCTATGAACTTGGACAGGCTTCCTTGGATGTTTTGGACGGCTAGGGTTTGTAGGAGTATCAATTGTTTCAAATATTCAATTTTTCCATGAATTAAGTGGTATTTATAGGTTAGGGGCTTCCATTCGTACGACTGAACCATTAGCATGGTTATGGTTCAGTTGTGTGACTGAATCATGCGACTGAGTCATACGCATGACTGAAGGTTCGGTCGTGCGACTGAGTCAATCTTATGCTTCAATCGTGCGACTGATCCAGTCTCCTGGTTCAGTCATGCAACTGGTCCATAAGCATGATGTATTCATGGGTATGGCCCATAAGTATGGGCCATTGCATAATTACTCATCCGTCCATGTTGAACACATTTTTTAATCATTATTGACTAAGAATCATGCACAACATCCTCAAACCTATATAGTAAGTTCATTATATTTTAACACAATAATAATATGAAATATTAAACATTATAAACATCAACCACATATTATATTTCATTGAACCCATTCATTACATATGTGTAAGACATGAAAGAAATTTACATTAAGCTCATAAACTAGGAACATATGCACCTACAAACCCCCCTTTGGTCCTAGTTTCCTCTATTGTCTAACACTCTTCACATGTTCTTTGAACTTCTTGTACTTCTCCGCTTTTGTGACTCCTGCATGTATTTTAAATGCAAAGCAAAGTCTTATCACGTGTTGAAACTAGAGAGCTTGTACAATGTCCTGCATGTCATAGAATAGTGGCCACTTGTATAATGTGTAGACATCTTCAGGCGACAAGTTAGTAAGCCACAAAGGGCCAAATACCTGGATAGTCTCTATCTTTCCATGTGTGATCAGTACTATGACGGCTTTGCCTGTCCTCCAATCATAATACCACCATTTGAAGTGTGGAGTGAAGTCCCGAGGCATTTCCCGTAAGGGAATCCTTCACATTATGCGTAGAGGACTCCACTTCAGCACTACTTTCAGCTTCCAAGATGTAGGGTCCACTTCAGACCTACGGATGTACCTCTTTGGTTGTTGAGGTCTGAAGTTTACCCACTTGGTGTGGTATTCTTTCTTCAATGCAGCCTCAAAACAACCTAACATATTCCTAGGATTAGCATATAGCAGATCTAAGCATGCCAATTGGTTGAACTCAAAACTAGGAAAAGTCTTCAGATCATGTGGGTATTTGAAGTACTTAATCCCCTTCTCTCTCTTTACAGCATAGACATTTAAGTCTTCAAAATAAGCCCATGCAATGATTTTACCGGACACCTTCTGATGTTTCTTGAGTCTGTACAGTTTGGTGTAGGCATTCTACTTTGTAGGTGCGCGCTGGGCTTTCATTTCAGCAAAACAAGCCACCCATTCAGCTTTCTTCAATTCCACATTTGCGTCCGAAGCTTGGGCCGAGCTTTCTTCTTTCTCCACTTCATCCAACTTCTCAAATGTAGCACTACCAAAAGTATCACACAAATTGGGTATATCATTGCCTTCATGGTCAGCGTACTCTAGATAGTGTTCAGTAGTGACGTCCTCAATCTCAATCTCGTTTACATCATTAAGTTCATCGTCACTTACCACATCAACTGTAGGAGTATCTTTGACTAGCTCATCCAGATTCAGCCTGAATATTTCAGCCAACTGTACATCCATCAGGCCATGTATGATCTCTCCCTCCTCTGACGTATAGCTCACAGACCATCTAACTATCCCTTGCAAGTCAAGAATCATGGTTAATTAAGTCTTGACCTGCTGAAAGGGTTGTATATCAAATTCATCGGTCTATGGAACTTCATCTATTTGATTAGACATTAAGCACATCACACATAAGTCATTTCATAAAACATTAAGACATAAACAGACATAAATGATCATTAATTACATTAATGTAATATATAATTCAAGTACAAAAGTTTTAAATACAAAACGTCTAATCATTACTTTTATCTTGATCCTTTTGTTCCTTAGCCGGAGGAGCAGAGGATGAGGCTCCTTGATCTTGGTTTCGTTTAGTTTGCCTCTCTTAAGCTTGAGGAGAGGCTAATGCAATAGCATCACCTTCCAAGTCATCCTCGTTCTCTCAATCTTTCCCGCTCGTTCCACCTTCTCCAACATCCTCCTCACTTTCATCTTCATCCTCCTCCTCCTCATCATCATCATCATCTTCATCATCACCATCACCATCTTTGATCTTTAAAGGCTCATTCTTTGACCCCCTTAGCTTTAGCATAATCTTCTTATTTTTCTTCTCGAGCTCCTCTATTCTCTTCACCGACACCAGCACCAGCTCATTTTGACTTGTAAGCGCATGGTGGGCTCGGCTTAGTGCTCTCTCATACAGCTCACTCTTGTCACTAAGCTCTTTGATCTTCTTGGTTTGAGTAGCATTAACTTCCATCATCTTTTGTATCAGTTGCAAGCAGTCTAAACAACGTCTTGTTCAGGTTAGCCAGTTGTTCCTCTAACCCGATGTGAGGTAGAGTGGGTCCAACTATGAAAGGAGTGTGTGTGGAAGGACTGGCTTGGTGACTGGTGGTGGTAGATGTGGTAAATATGTGAGGTGGAATGTTTGTGGGATGTGGTGGAGTGGCTATGGTAGTGATGGTGGGATGAGAGATAGTAGGAGTGGGAGGAGTGGTGGTGGTAGTAGTAGCTGTGGGAGTAGTGGTGGAAGTGGTAGTGGTAGTGGTAGTGGTGGTGGCTGTGGCTGTGGCAGGACATGTGATCATAGTAATCCTCGGCCTCTTGCTCTTCTTGCCGTGGGGATGAGCCATCCTCTTCTTCCTAGATCACTTGGCAGTAGGTTCTCCCCCTTGGCTGCTGGACTGGTCAGGGGTGTATGTAGGATCAGTAACGTTATGAGTAGCACCCCTAGACTTAGCCTGGCATCCACCAACCGCCTCTATGCCTTTACTAGTGGCCACGACCCTACTCCTGACAGTCCTCACCAGAGGCTCTTCATCTGACTCCTCATCCTGATCAACCAAGAAGCTTTGGTGGACGGTAACCCCTTTAGTTTCACCAGGAGCATCGTCGTCGTCTTCTTTAGTTTGTGCCATGATAGGCTCGGCGTTAGAGTCACTATCTTCGTGACGCCACTTCTTGCGAGCAGGCGCCACATAATCATCCCTCGCCAAATGCCCAAACAATCTCCTAACAGGGGGCTTCCCCTGCTTCCCCCTGTAAACTTTCATCTTGCCTAAGGTGGTATCATCCATCACGTCAAGCACCACTGCATCATCTCTCTCCTTTGGCAACAAAGGAAGCTTCTCGTCAATAATCAACTGTAAGAAACATGGACACATACAAAAGCCTTCCTTGCCTTTAGCCTCAAAGTTCTTGATCAGATAGGAGAAGATCATGCGGGAGAAACTGAACAGATGGTATAGTACCAGTGCAACGTATGCATTCTGGATTTGGTTGGATAGCTCGTCAAATCCTCCACGCCTTGAGGCAATACACTTCAGGATCATGTGTGCCAGATACTTGAATTACGGGCACATGTGACTCTTGTTTAGTACTCTGGCATTTAAGTCACCGGCGTACTTGATCCTCATAAAGCATCCCTAGACAGTCAGGGGATGTGGCTTAGTTGGGTGGGTTCCGTCCTCACCCAGATCTAACATTTGCCTCATATCAGCCTTAGTGATCTCGATCTCATGACCATAAATGGAGCTTTGTATACTTTGTGGCTCAACATACCTATCTACCCTGGTGCTTTCCCCAAAGGCCTGCTAAATAGATCTGTAAGGTGTGTAGGGGACAAAGATCGCCTTAAAGATCCATGATCTCCGAAGAAATGAAATAATCCTAGCAAACTCGGAAGCATTCCGAGTGGTGGCATCCAAGTGAGCACATATGTTGTGCTTCGGGGTCATGGTCCATCTATCACCCATGGTTCTGTAACACAATAAACATATACATTAGTGATGTGTCTTAGAGAAGACACTTAAAGTTTAAACTCTTTTAGATCAAACTGCTTCAATCGTGCGACTGAACCATTCGACTGAGTTCAGTCGTGCGATTGAGCATGCGGCTAAGTTCAGTCGTGCGATTGAGCATGCGACTAAACTTAGTCGTGTGTTAAGTCATGCGGTTGAGTCAGTCGTGCGACTGAGTCACAGAATGACTCAATCGTGCGAATGAATCATACGCCTAGCTCAATCGTGCGAATGAATCATGCATCTTGCTCAATCATGCGACTGGATTTCATTCGGAGTGTCCATTCGCATAAGGCTCTGTGCGACACTCTGATCCCGAATCTTGGCCAAATCTTGAAGTTAGACGTCGTGTTTAGGCTCATTGGATTTTAGTAACACTAAATATCACTCAATGTCCTTTATTCAACGATTATGTCCATTTAAGTGATCTATTTTAAGAGTATTACTAATTTCTTGATTTAGGCGATTAGGTCATTTAGGGTTTGATTACACCGGTCATTTTGATCAATTTCAATCCCACAATACCTGTAGATGAACAATAGATCGGTTAGTAACATAGTCGGCAACAAATCCAGGTAAGAAGAAATTTTGGCAGGGTGTCTACGTATGAGTAGGTTTTGAACGATTTGAGGGGTGGTGAGAAATGTGACCGACTCACCCCTCCTTTTATACTGTGTTAATGTTCAATGATACGACTGGACCCATACGCATGCTCTAGTCGTGCGACTGATCCCATACTCATGCTTCAGTCGTGCGACTGGGGTTTAGTCGTGCGACTGGCTCATACTCCTTGATCCATTTGTGTGATTGGTGCAGTCTTGTAGTCCAGTCGCATGGTTGTTCCATTCTCATGGTCCAGACGTATGACTGGCTCATACTTATGGTTCAATCGTGCGATTGGCTCATACTTATGATCCAATCGTGCAAATGGCTCATACTTATGATCCAATCGTGCGATTGGCTCATACTTATGAGCTTGAGCCTTTACACTTTCAACCCTTTAAAATGTTAATATTTGATAAACATTATGACCTTTTAACACTATTTGATCACCTTAGACATGATCCTTTTAATTTGAAACTGAATTGTCACCTCAAACGTGACCCATTTAATTTAGACTTATTAGTCACCTCAGACGTGACCCATTTTAGTTAGTGATTCACAGAGTACTTCCAATTTTTATAGTCCAACGATAAATCCTACAAACAACTACAAATTAAAAAATAAATTAGAAAATTAAAAATTAACAATACAAGAGAATTTTTTTGTTTTGAGTTTGAGCAGAACAACTTCAAGCTGATTAGATCATTTTTGGAACGACTCATTATGAAATCATACATGTATAATAGAATCGTTTGGGAACCCCTTATTAATATGCCCTTGATGCTAGATTCTTGTTGTGTCTGAGAGTCATGAGCACTTTCAAGAAATCATCCTAAAGCTATAAGATGCACACGATGATTTTGACTTTCAAGAATTTGTAGTCACGATGATTGTCAGTATGTTTGTCCCCTTAAATCCACATACAGACTTTTGACTTACAATGATGATGAATTAGGTTTAATTATTTCAACATGCATTAGTGAATCTCACACCTATTTGGTAATCAACATTCCTAAGGAGATTTTTGAGCAGTCTATGGGTATTGGACAAGAAGAGACTATTCTAAGAGTTTTCAAAGAGATGCCAAGCCTCATGTCAGTGCCATCGCACAACAGAGAGGCACAAACAACAATGAATTCTAGAATATTTGGGTTATGCTTATCCTCAGGTCAGTGCCACCGCACAATAAAGAGGCACACAACCTATCTTCTTGTTAGAGCATTTATTTTTCTTTTTGCACATAACGCATCAACAACATAAGTTATCAGCTTGATTGATTTTAGCACTTTTTACATGTGCGTTGCTCATATTGGTGGTCATCCGCACACATTTGTGGCGTTTATTTTGCTCGTCACCACTTATTGGAAATATGTTGATTGTGTTAACCAGGGGGGATAAGATGAGAACCCACAACAAGTTGAACAAGTTAGTTTGAATTTTTAATTCACCAATGAAGTCTACTCATCTATTGTGTTGAATCTACCGACACATCATATTATGAACTAGCAACCTCTAGGTCTACTTTCACTATGTTATCTCAATAGCAACTAGTTTACCTATTATTTTTCTTTAGTCGTGCTTAGACTTTTCAGCCTTGTACTTTGAATTTCGCATTTTGAGCACACTAGTTTTGAAGTCTCAACCAATTCATTCCCTGTGTTCTATCATTTTCCATAGACTTTGAATCAGAATCATAGATTTGATTTCATTTCTTATTTGCTATGCTGCCCTCCCCCTTCATTTTTTATAAGTAATTCAAATACTGCACGAATTTAATAGTAGACTAAATAATCTCCCTAAAATTCTAAAACCAAAAATCTTTTTTTGTTTTTATATTTTAATAGAGAGAAAAAGAAAATGAAATAAAATAAAATAAAAGTAAAAACTACACTAGTTGGACTACGAACTTTCGTCTTCTAGAATCACATCACATTTTTCTTTTTCACGCCATTAACCTCTAAGACATATAAAAACCATGGTTTATCAAAAGCTTTTGTGTAGAGGTTGGCGCATTGAAAATCCGTATTAATTTTAACCACATCGATTAATTGCTTTTCAAAACATTCACATATAATGTGATACTTAATACCGATGTGTTTAGTTTTAGGATGTTGGACCGGATTTTTGGTTACAGCAATAGCAACAGAACTATCAACAAAAACAGGAGTGTTAGAAAATTGCAAACCGTAGTCACACACTTGCTGTTGATCCAAATTATTTGGGAACAACAACTAGCAGCAGCAACGTATTTCACTTCAAATGTTGACAGAGCAACGGAGGTCTACTTCTTACATTGCCAGCTGACTAACCGTCTACCAAATAACTAACATCCCGCTGATGCTGACTTGTAATTCATTTTGCAAACGCCATAATCCGAGTCACTATACGTTGTAAGCTCAAAGTCATCGTCATGAGGATACCACAACCCGAGTGTTGGAGTACCCTTCAGATAATGAAAAATCCTTTAGACTCCTATGAGATGGTTTACTTTTGGTTTTGCCTGATATCTGGAACAAAGACATGTCGCGTACATGATATCAGGTTGTGAGGCTGTGAGGTACATGAGAGATCCGATCATTCCTCTATACATGGTGGCATGAACCAGATCACCATTTTCGTCGGGTCCTACGTCATGGTTTGTAGCCAGTGGAGTTTCAGCTGCAGAAGCATTCTCCATGTCGAATCGACTGAGGATATCACCTACATACTGGGTCATATGTAGGAAGATTCCCTTTGGTGTCTTATCCACCTATAATCCAAGGAAGAACTTCATCTCCCCCTTGGCACTCATCTCAAACTCTGCTTTTGTTACAGATTCAAATTCTTTACATAACTCTTTGTTTTTTGAACCGAAGATTATGTCATCAATATAAATCTGTACCAGTAGTAAGTCGCCATCCTTTTCTTTGATGAAGAGGGTACAGTCAATAACTCCTTTGCGAAAACCATGTTTCACCAGATGAGTTGACAGTTTCTCATACCATGCTTTAGGGGCTTGATGGAGTCCCTAGAGAGCCTTATCTAGCTTGTAAACTTTGTCCTGATGATCAGGATCCTCAAATCCTTCTAGTTGACTGACATAAACTGTCTCATGAATTACACCATGAAGGAACGCACTGTTGACATCTAGTTGATAGACTTTGATCTTCATGTAGGATACATATGCTAGAAATAATGTATAGCTTCCATCCTTGCCACTGGTGAAAACACTTCATTGTAATCAATGCCTTTGACTTGTCGAAATCCTTGAACTACAAGTCGGGCCTTATTCCTGATTATGACCCCTTGGTCATCTTTCTTGCATTTCAACACCCATTGGTGCCAATCACCTTAGCACCTTTTGGTTTGTCCACAAGGGTCCATACTCCTAACTTCTTCAATTGTAGGAGTTCTTCTTGCATCGCACTGACCCATGCCTCATCGTTTAATGCTTCACTAACATATTTTGGCTCAAATTAAGACACAAAACATTGATATGCTCCATCGTGAAGCTATCCCTTTTCCATTACCGAGACATAATCAGCTGAGTATAGCTGATTTCTGGTCTGTACTCCCGATCGAACATCCCTAATGACATTGTCCAAGGGATGATAAATGTTTAGCCGAGATCCAGGAGTCGTTAGAACAGCCACTTTATTTTCCATATTGGTAAACTCGGTTCAGGATCTCTAGCTATTGGAGTATGAGGTTCCAAAGTGTTAGAGGCATCAGGATTTGATGCTTGTTTACTTTCATTGGTAGGAACCTGTTCCCCCTGGTCCTCATTAGCAGTCTCAACTGCCTCATCACCAGATGAAGACTCACTCACTTCAAGGTCTCCCCCTGAAGGGTTAGCGGAAACATCTAATGGAGCAGTTGATGTTGAGTTTGGTGGAGGAGTGCTATGGGCATCGTACATAATCCTAGCAAAAGCTCTTCATCAGTATAAGAAGACGGTAGATTGAAGGATTTAAAGAATCCATCATAGTCAAGAAGAAGTAGGGTCCTTTCCCAGTTGGGGGGGGGTGGTGTATCTTTGAACGTCAACGTTGCACCACACTTCTACATGACTAGTTGAGTTGTTGTAAACTCTCGTGTTTTGTATGTTGTATCCGAGAAATATCCCTTCTTCTGCCTTCTCACTAAACTTCCCATTCCGAGTCTTCTTCAACAATGTACAAGGTGCGCCAATGGTTCTAAATACTCCAAATTAGGTTTACATCGCTGGAGTAGTTCATAACACGTTTTCCCATGTCACTTGACCACTAGACTCGATTGAGCGTGTAACACGCATTTGCCACTGCCTCATTCCAAAATTGAATAGGCAGGTTTGAGTCAGCAAGCATTGTTTTGGCAGTCTCTATCAAACTTTGATTCTTTCTTTCAGCTACGCCGTTCATCTGTGGAGTGTAGGCAGAGGTGAATTGATGAACAATTCCTCTTTCTCTACAGTAGGACTCCATCCACTGATTCTTGAATTCAGTGCCATTGTCTAATCAAATCTGCCTAACTTTCAGCTTGTAGAGTGATTTCAATGTAGTTACCGGGTGTTTGAATGATTCAAAAGTTTCTGATTTGGCTTTTAGAACATCACCTAAGAGAATCTTGAGTAATCATCTATCACTAGAAAGCAATACAAATCTCCAGCAATGCTCTTTGTGCTAAGAGGCCAAACAGATCCATGTGTAGAAGCTCAAGAGGCATATCAATAGAGTTGACTTTCTTTGCCTTATGAGCCTTCTTGGTCTATTTCCCTTTCTTGCAAGCTATGCAAAAGTCTAGAAGCTGGAAGTTCTTAACATTTACACCATTCACTAGATCATTCTGAATCAAGTGATTCATCTTTCTAGGATTGATGTGCCCTATTCTCCTATGCCACGAGACTGAGTCTCTCTCAGTTGCCTTTGACAAGAAGCATTGAGCTGTGTGATCAGCTGTGGATGCTTTTGATAGATCCAAGACATACAGGTCGTTATATCTTGAATCTGACATGAGAACCTTATCCTCCTCAATCACGTAGTCCTTCTTTAACATATAGCATTTTTTGTTGTGAAATACAACCTTAAGGCCTTTATCATAGATCTGGGAGACTGAAGTAAATTATTTTGAAGTTGTTGAACATAGTTTACTTTGTCAAACTTTACTTTCTCGTTTCTACTTCGCCTTGTGCTGTGATGTAGCCTCCTTTGTTCCCAGCAAATGAAGCATGTCCTCGTTTGATTTGTTTTACGTTGAAAAGGAGGGACGAATTCCCTTTCATGTGCTTGGAAGCCCCACTATCAATAATCCAGGTATAGTGATAGCGCTATAGCGGACACCCTGCACAATCAAAGAAACTTGTCAGTTCAAATTTGGGACCCAAAGCCTTAATTGGCTTGGGTGACCCAAAGGAATCACACATCATAAACTCAAACCATTATCCTTTAGAGGATGAGGGCATATTTTTCTTCTTATCATTCTCACTATCAGACCCTATACTTGATGTTTCTTTCCATAAGCCAGTTTTATGTAAGGCCTGTTTGTGGTAAACAAACAACTGACTTATGGTTTGAACTTTTGATTCATTAACACTCTTAGGTGGAGTGTTTGATCTTATTTTAGAATAACTTGGTTGTGTATCATAAAGTTCAATTTTCTTTCTTGGTGTGTGATAGTAAGGAAAATAGTAGAAATATGTCCTTGTTTCCACAACTGAGCAAGATCTTGCTTTTACAGACTAAGAAAATTTTTATGTGATGTTGAGTTTAGTGAAGGTGTGTGGTGTGTCTGTGTAACACCCGGATATTTTCTTTGAAGCCGAAGAAAGTAGAAAAACAAATCAAGTCCAAAGTCGAGGGACCAAACTTGCCAAAACGAGAAATGTCTTGAATGAGTGGGGGTATAAGAGGGGGAAGGCAGCCCACACCCTCCCCCATACTCACAAATTCAGCCAAGAGAGAAAAAGGGGAGAAAAAAAGAGTTTCAAGCTTGGTTTTTGTGGATTCGAGCGTAAAAGTTGAAGTGTAGCGGGTTGGATTGAAGCTCTACTTGATGGTGTCGTTTGTGTGAGTTCTAGGACCCATCTTTTACACGTTTTCAACTGATTTGGGGCCGGAACACATAGTAAAACCCGTTTTTGAAATGTGTCTGCCAAACTCGTATGTATGTGTTTGTGTGTGATGTGAGTGGAGCTAGTTTTTGGGCTTATGTGTGCTTGAATGGTGTTGTGGTATGTGTTTCTAAGGTTTAGGATGGTTGATTTGGGCTTAGAACAAGTTTGGAAGGGTTTGGAGGCCGAAAAGTGCAGATTGGGTTCGGGATGAACTGCATTCTGCATCAGCTAGGGTTAGGCGACCGAATGGCATACGACTGGAGGCCATACGGCTGAAAGGAATGCGATTGAGGTTCATTCTCACGTGAGTCATGCGACTGAAGTCCATTCGCTTGTGAGTCGTACAACTGAGGGCCCTTCACATGGGGAATCATGCGATTGAAGGTCCATTCGCCTAGGTCCATCCGCATTTGTGCTCATTCGCACAAGGTGTCCATCCGCATTGTGTTCATTTGCACAAGTGTTCATTTGCATTAGTTCCATCGCATGGGACTCATCCGCATTGTGTTCATCTGCATTCTGTCCATTCGCATGGGGACCATTCGCCTGGTGTTCATTCACATTGTGTTCAGTAACCTGGAGGCCAAGTGACTGAAGGGTGCCTATACGCCCAAGTAGGGATTATGCATCCGAGAGAACATAGTTTATTTACTGACTTTTGGGGGAAAGTGTAGATGTAAATTTTTGACGTGGAAGGTTACCGGAGGTTCATTAAGATGACTTTTGAGGCCATAGAGGTTATGTTGGGCATGGATGATGATGATGTATGATGTTGTATGATTATGCATGATGGTATGTATGGTGTGTGCTACGTTGTATGATGCCCGGTATGATGATGTTGATTGTGTATGTTATGTTCCTTGCTTTGCATGATTATTTTCCTGTGGCTTTACATTGAATGTTAATGAATGAAATGAAAACTATTATGTAACATAAAGTGGAAGATAATGAAAAGAGGAAGGAAATGATGAATGCATGCATTAATGAACGAATGAAAGGATGAAAGGCTTGCAAGCAAACGTATAGTGGTTGTTAGGATCGTGTATTGAACGAAACTAACTGATATACGTGTATACCGAATCAAATAGTGCGGAATCCTATTTGATTGACGATCCAATCAGTGAGAACGCACGTAGAAACAATTTTGGATTGAATCTAAACGTTAATAACGATTGATAATCGATCTAGTGCGATCTATGAACTTGGAACAGGTTCTTAGAGGTCTCTGGACGGCTAGGGTACGATTTAGTACGTAGGTTTTCGAAGTGTTATGTTTTTCCACGATTTAAGTGGTATTTATAGGTTAGGGTTTCTCATTCGGGTGACTGAACAATTTGCACGATTTAAGTGATATTTATATGTTTTTCCACGATTGAGTCATGCGGTTGATCCATTCGCACGACTGAGTGTTCAGTTGTGCGACTGAGTCAATTTTATGTCACAATCGTGCGACTGATCCAGTATCCTGGTTTAGTCGTGCGACTGGTTCATTAGCATGAAGTTGTTCATGCGTATGGTCCATTAGCATGGGCCATTCGCATGAGAACTTCATATGATTAAGTTTGAGTATGTTTCACAATCATAATTTGACTTAGATCTATTCAAACAACCAGAAACCTATATAGTTAGTTAAATACGCGTTATAACATACTAAGCAATGAAATATTCAACATTATTAGCATAACCACACATTGTATTTTATTAAGTACCCATTCTATTACATATGTGTAAGACAATAAAGACATTTTACATTAAGCTCAGAAACTAGGTACACATGTATCTACAAACTCCCCCTTGGACCTAGTTTCATCTACTGTCTTACATTCTTTATAAGCTCCTCATACTTCTTGTACTTCTCCTCCCTTATGACTCCTGCATGTATTTCAAAAGCAAAGCAAAGTCGTATCACATTTTGGAATTAGAGAGCTTGTACAATATCATGCGAGTCATAGAACAGTGGCCACTTGTATAAGGTGTAAATATCATCAGATGACAAGTTAGTAAGCCACATGGGGTGAAACACCCTGATAGTTTCCATACTACCATTTCTGTTCAACACTATGACCGCCTCGCCTGTTCTCCAATCGTAGTACCACCACTTGAAGTGTGGAGTGAAGTCCTGTGGCATTTTCCGTTGAGGGATTCCAGACATCGTGTGCGGACGACTCCACCTCAGCACTATTTTGGGCTTCCCAGTTATGGCATCAACTTCAGATCTCCTGATATACCTCGTTGGTTGTTGAGGCTTAAAGTTGACCCACCGGGTGTGGTACTCTCTCTTTAAAGTTGCTTCAAACCACAGGACATCTTACGAGGGTCAGCATATAGCAATTTCAATTTTGCTAACTGGTTAAGCTCAAAACCTGGAAGAGTCTTTAGATCGTGTGGGAATCTGAAGTACTCGATCCCTTTCTCTCCTTTAACAACATAGACGTTAAGATCTTCAAAATAGGCCCACGCAATAATTTTTCCTGACAGCTTGTGATGCTTCTTCACTTTATAGAGTTTGGTGTAGACCTTTATCTTTGGAGCACTGTGCTGGTCTCTAATTTCTACAAAACACGTTGCCCATTCAGCCTTTCTGATATTGATGTCGACGTCTGAGGTTTGGGCCTTGTCTTCCTTCTTTTCCGACTCTTGCTCTATCTTATCCAGAGGTTCAAATGTATCACTAATAAAGGAGTCACCCAGATTGGGGACTATATTTCCCTCCTTGTCAGCGTACTCTGAATAATGTTGAGCAGTGATGTCTTCAATCTCGATTTCATCGACATCCTTAAGCTCATCCTTATTGTCAATGTCCACCATTGGAGCATCCTTCACGATCTTGTCGGGATTCAGTCTGAAGATCTTAGCAAGTTGCTCATCAGTAAGGTCATGGATAATCTCTCCTTCTTCAGGAGTGTAACTCACAGACCTCCTGACTATCCCTTGTAGATCAAGTATCATTATGAGTTGAAACTTGATCTGCTGAAGGGGAGCAACGTCATATTCATCTTGTTGAGATGTGTGATCTGCTTGATTTAAAACATGTAACACATAAATCATTAGTCAATAATCAAAACAGAAATACATTAACAAAATATAAACATTATGTACATTAGTTTGATACAATATTCAAATACATATGATTTTAAATGACATAAACAACTATGCATTACTCTTGTCTTGTATCATGTGTTCCTCTGCTGACGGGGCTAATGTAGAGGCACCTTTGTCTTGAGCTTTCTTGGTCCTCTTTTCACTTGCTGATGTGGAACCCGCAGCAAATGTATCTCCTTCTCCTTCATCATCATCATCACCTGCATCAACATCATCACATCCCTCTGTATCGTCACCTTGATCACCATCATCATCATCATCATCATCATCATCATCATCATCATCACTGTCATCATCATCACCATCATCTCCATCTCCTTCTTTGATCTTTAGTGGCTCATCTTTGGATCCTTTGAGCCTCAACATGAGCTTCTTGTTCTAAGCCTCTAAGTCCTCTATACAGAGGATGTCTGCATCTCTCTTAGCTCTATGATCTAATGGCTCTAAGCCTCAATCCTCTGGGCTTGGGAGGCATTAAGCCCCATCAGCTGATTAAGCTAAGTAGCTCTCTGGTCATCCGTCGCCAGCAGCTTCAGTACTAACCGGTTTAGGTTAGCTATCTGATCCTCCAACCCAACAGATGGGTAAGAGGATCTAAAAGTAGGTGGTACCTGTGATGAGGTCTCGGCTCCATGAGTGGTGATGGTAGTGGTGGATGTAGAGAAGATGGGTGGTGGGATATGTGTAGATGGTGAGGTAGTCATGATGGGTGGAGTGGTAGTGGTGGTAGGTGGAATGGATGTAGTGGTGGTAGGTGGACCGGATGTAGTGGTGGTAGGTGGTGGAGTGGTGGTAGTGGTGGCTGTAGATTGAGTGGTGGAAGTGGTGGTAGTAGTGGTGGTGGTGATAAACGTCATCCTCCTCCTCTTCTTCTTCATCCCGTGGGGCTAAGCCATCCGTTTCTTCTCGAATCCCTCGAGGTGGATGCTCCCTTGGGATGTTGGGTGATCCGGGGTGTAGGTTGGATCAGTCATAGTCTCCCCAGACCCTTCTGGTCGTTCACTAGCCGCCCTAATCCGACTTGCTGCCCACTGTTCGAGTCAACGGCTCCTCATCCGACTCCTCCTCCTCATCAGGTCGGAAGTCCTGATGGAAACCTGCTGCCTCTGTCCCACCTTGGGTGGATGCTGGAGATGCTATATCAGCAGTCGGGGCCCTCAATTGAGTGCGCCCTGCATCTCCACCGTCACCGCTATCATTGTCGTCGGAATCATCGTTCGGGAGCACAAGTTGCTCAATATCATAATCACTATTTGCGTGGCGCCACTTAAGCCTCGCTGGAGCCATGTAATCCTCCCGGGCCAGATGCCCGAACAATCTCCTCACAGGGGGCTTAACCTGCTTCCCCTGTAGACCTTCAGATGACCTAGTATGGTGTCGTCCATTACCTCAAGTACTACAGCGTCCTCCTTTTCCTTAGGTAGCGATGGTAGTTTCTGATCGATAATCATCTGGATGAATCGATGGTACATACAGAACCCCTCCTTCCATTTCCCCTCAATGTTCTCCACCAATAGGCGAAGATCATCTTAGAGAAGCTGAACGGGTAGTCAGCACCAACGCTGCGTAAGCGTTCTGAATCTGATCTGAGATCTCGTCGAACCCTCCCTTCCGAGAAGCTATACACTTCAGCAGCACATGGGTGAGGTACTTGAACTGGGGGCACAGGTTGCTCTGGTTGAGAACCCCTGCATTGATGTCCCCGGAGTACTTAGCTCGCATGAAACATCCTCGAACAGTAAGGGGGCGTAATCGAGTGGGATATTCAGCATCATCCTCGAACTCTAGAATAATCCAAAGATCATCCTCTGTGATCTCAATAGCCTCTCCAAATATCGAGCTCCTGATGCGATGGGGCTCTGAGGATTTGTCTACCATAGCACTTTCCCAGAAAGCCTGTTGGACTGAGCGGTAAGGAGTGCATGGTGTCGAGATAGCACGGAAGATCCTCGATCTCTGTAGAAAAGTGATAATGCCAGAGAAGTCTGTAGCATTCCTCGAGGTCAGCTCTAGATGAGCGCAAATATTGTGCTTCGTGTTCATTGGCCAACGAATCGTCATCTATCACACAATGCAAATAAACGTTAGTATGTGTCAATGTGCAACAAGTTGAATAATTTAACATGACCTCTTCAGTTCTGTCATGCGAATAAACTATGCGACTGAGATTTGGTTATGCGATTGAGCTCTTTCATACGACTGCGCATGCGACTAGGGTCAGTTGTATGCTATCTCATGCGATTGAACCAGTTGTGTGACTAAGCTCATTCGCATGTGGCAGTCGTGCGATCAATCCATACGCTCGTCTTAGTCATGCAATTGAGGTTTATCTGGTTGCCCATTCGCATGACAGACTGCTGCTTCATTCAAATTGAGTTTTTGAGCAAACTTTAATGTTAGACTTCGTAGTTTGGCTCATTAGTCTCGCAAATGACTGATATAATTCCTAGCAACCTATAATTTAATAATGTACTTAGTTTAATTAGTTTCTTAGACACACTAAGTTTCGGTTCTTGTTAGGGTTAAATTGGTTGTGTTAGGGCCTGAATCAATGGATAAATGAGTGAATCACGCCGCACATTACCTGTATAACAACGCAAAATCGTCAGAATGCAATAATAAGTGTGTAATAACAGTCAAAAGAAAATTTGGCAGAGTATAGGTAAATCATGCGATTTGGGGCGATTTGGGAGTGATGATTGACTGCGACCGACTCCCCCTCTATTTATACTAGGGTTTACTTCAGTCATACGACTGAGCCCAATCCCCTAGTTGATTCATGCAACTAAAGATCAGTCGTGCGACTAGCATAGTCGGTCACCTTCAGTCGTGTGACTAGAAGTCAGTCGTGCGACTGAGTCATTCGGTCACCTTCATCCATGCGATTGGCTCATTCGTATCCTCCAATCATACGACTGGTCCATACTCATGGTCCAGTCATGCGAATGGATCATACTCATGATTTTGACTTTATGACGATTCCACATTATACACCCTTTAACTATTGATTAAACATTTTGAACATACGATTATCTCAGACATGATCCTTTTATGTTGGAAAACTTTTGATCACCTCAGACGTGATCCTCTTAAAACAATATGTCACCTCAGACGTGACGCATTTTACATTTGAAAGCATGTGTGATCTCCTCAGACGTGACCCTTTTAAGTGATTAATTTCCAGATTGAGTTCCATGGCATAGTCCGATGTTTAACAAACTAAATTGATGAAATTTAAACAAAATAAAAGAACTAAAACTGAAATACAAAACTAAAACTTGTTTTTGTGATTTTGTGTGAGGTGTAAATCCTAAGATAGAAATCTACCAGACGTATTTCATCGAACAAGCAACTTCAAGTTATTGTGACCATAAGTGAAATGATTTTTTATGGAATCATACAGGTAATCAAATCATTCAGGACGTGTTTTCAAATTCATTTGATGCTTGATTCTTGTTTTCATCGAGGGTCATTTAGCAATTCTAGGAAATCATACTAGTACTACGAGGTGCATACGTTGATTTGGATTTTCAAGAATTGCAGCCACACTGATGTCAGTATAATTGTCCACTTAAATCCATACACAGACTTTTGAAACAGATTGCTGATGAATTAGGTTATATTATTTCAACCAACATTTGTGGATCCCACACTTTTCTGGTAATCAACATTCCTCAGGAGATTTTTGAGCGGTCTTAGGGTAGTGTTCAAGAAGAAACTATTCTTAGAGCTTTCAAAGAGAAGCCAAGCCTCAGGTCAGTGCCACGGCGCAGCACAGATGCGGCAAACAACATTGAATTCTAGAATATATAGGTTATGCTTATCCTCAAGTCAGTGCCACCGCACAACAAAGAGGCATATAACCTATCTTATTGTTTGAGTAATTTTATTATTTTTGCACAGATCTCACCAACAACATAGGTTATTAGTTTGATTGCTTTTGTATTTTTTCATCAGGTGCTTTTGCTCATATTTTGGTCATACGCACACATTTGTGGCGTTTATTTGCCCGTCACCCCTTTATTGGAAATAACTGATTGTGTTAACCAGTGATAAGATGGGAACCAACAGTCAGTTGAATAGTTTAGTTTAAATTTAGTTCACCAATGAGGTCTAATCATCTATTGTGTTGAATCTACCGACACATCATATAGTGGTCTAACAACCTCTAGATCTACTTTCTTTGCATTACCTTAGTAGTAGCCAGTGTACTATCCGCTGTGAATTTTGCATCATTTTTCCTGTGTACTATCATTTTTCCTTTTATGTTAAATCTACCGACACATCATTTTTCCTTTTATTGCACAGACTTCTCTGACTTATACTTTGAATTTTGCATCTTATTAAATTTAATATTTTAAAGTCCCAAATAATTTGTTCTTGTGTACTATCATTTTTCACAGTCATTGACTCGGTTTCACAGAGTCGATCTCATTTCTATCAGCTAGCCTGTCCTCCTCCCTCGTTTTTTTCTTTTTTTCTTTTTTTTATAATGTTACTTCCTAAACCTATTCTCCCCCTAAAATTCTAAAACTGTAAACGATTTGCATTTTTAGGATTTTGCTAGGCAAAGAAATAACATCAATTTAAATAACTACTTAAAATAAATTAGATACATAAAGAAAATAAAAATTAAAGAAAAATGGACTATACGCATCGGACTACACTTGGTCATCTTCAGGAATTGCATCACTTTTCTTTTCAACGCCGTTAACCTCTAACAATATAGAAAACGTGGTTTATCAAAAGTCGTTGAATAGAGGTCAGCGCGTTGAAAAATCAGTATTTATTTTAACCAATCGATTAGGTTCTTTTCAAAACAATCACGTATAAAGTGATATTTTATTCCGATGTGTTTGGTCTTAGGATGTTGGACCGGATTTTTAGTTACTGCAATTGCAGCAGAGTTATCAACAAAAATTGGAGTAGAAGAGAAATTCAAACCGTAGTCCTGCATTTGCTATTGAATCCATATGATTTATGAACAACAACTTGCAGCAGCAACGTATTCGGCTTCGCAGGTTGACAAAGCAATCGAGGTCTACTTCTTACACTGCCAACTCACTAATCTGCTCCCAAAGAATTGACATCCTGCTGAGTATAGGCAGAAGTGAACTGGTGCACAATTTCCTTTTCCTTGCAGTAAGCCTCCATCCATTGTTCTTGAACTAGTTCTGTTGCCTAAGCGTACTTGTCTTACCTTTAGCTTGTATAGGGACTCTAGTGTAGTTACTAATTCCTTGAATGACTCAAATGTTTCTGATTTGGATTTCAGAAACATTACCCAAGAAAATCTTGAGTAGTCATTAGTAACCACATAGCAGTACAAGTCGCCTGCGATGCTTCTTGTACTTACTGGACCAAACAGATCCATGTGAAGAAGTTCAAGAGGAAGTTTGATGGAGTGAACTTTCTTTTCCTTATGAGACTTCTGCGTCTGTTTGCCTTTCTTGCACGGCACACAAAAATCCAGAAGTTGGAAGTTTTTGATGATAACTCCTCTCACTAGATCATTCTGGATCAAGTGATTCATCTTTCGTGGATTAATGTGTCCCATTCTCCTATGCCAGGAGATGGAGTCATTCTCAGTAGCTTTTGACAAGAAGCACTGAACTTGATGATCCGTTGTGCAGGCCTTTGATAGATCCAAGACATAATGGTCATTATATCTTGAGGCAGACATTAAGACTTGGTCCTCCGGGATCACATAGTCCTTTTTTAGGACATAGCACTTCTTGTTATCAAATACTACTTTAAACCCTTGTTGGATCAAGAAGAAGCCTAATGCAACCAAAAACTAAGTCACTTAGATAATTTTGGTGCTGCAGGCAAAGGCTTCCGAAGCTTAACATGGAACTTCCAAAGGTTGTAGAGTTCTTCCGAAGACAATATGAAAGATTAACTTCCGAAGACAGAACTCTACTTCCAAAGTCAATGTATACTTCCGAAGTTCAAGTCTTAGAAGAATAAGCTAAAGACCACTTCCAAAGTATGTTGAAAAGAAGAAGTCTCCAAGCCTTGGAAGAAGCAGTCTCTTCTAAGTATAAGTGGCTTTAGAAGTACTTACTCTTCGGAAGCCATTTAACCTTCAGAAGACACTGCTATGAACCAGTGGACACAAGTATGGTCTCTGACACTCCGCTGCAGACCTCTGATACTGTATGGCTTCTTCCTAAAGAGCCATGTAGTTGACCATACTTTATTCCACTGTTCACCTTTTCATGATAGTACAAATTACCAACTTTAGTTGGTGACAAAAGGTAAGTCAGGGACATGTCCCGACTACCAAATCACAGATAAGACTTTATCCGAGATACCTTAAACTTTAGGTATGTAGTATAGATTTTAGCTATAGGATCCCAGCTGGTATCAAAGTATATCTGGTTGTAGGTAGTATTATATATAGGTTTTCTTTGTAACTCATTCCACATAGCTTGTAAGAGTCTTGTAATATTGAGTTGAGTAGCAATATATAAAAGTACCTTGAAAATTACTTCCTGTGTTCTTTATTACTTTCTATATTATGATCAACTCTTACTGATTCTATATTGACCAGAGTATTGTTCTAGGTGAGTTTAAGAGAAAAACATAAGTGTTTAGTGACAAACATCGATCCTGCAATTGGCATCAGAGCTTCCCAGGCTCTTAATTGCGTGATCTAACCATCCAAATCAATCTGTTTTTCACTCCTCCCTACAACCCACTCACTCTAATGGCCCTTAACAAGGCCGAGGTAGAGATGGGAACCATGACAAAGACTCCCATCATTACTCCTGAAAATTTCAGGTCTTGGAGCAGGAGAATGGAAGGCTTCATCAGATATCAAGACAGCAAAATGTGGAACTCCATCGTTAATGGCCCGTATAAACCAAAGGCGGCATCACCTGGTGGAAATGGTGCCATGATAGAAAAGGCTGTGGAGGATTACTTTGATGAAGATAGAAAGAAGATGTACATCGACAGCAATGCCATGACCATTCTCATGAGTGCAATACCGAACTCAATTATGGTGGGATTCGAGCATTGCACGACTGCCAAAGAATTGTTTGATGCGCTTGCTCAGATGTACTCAAGCTCCAATGACTCAAAGATGGACTCGCTGAAGTAGCAGTTTGAGAACTTCACTCATATTGCTAGAGAGACCTCAGCCAGTGGTACTTCAGGTACATGGATCTTATCTCTTCTCTTCAGTCTATGAAGATCACTCCAAAACTCAAAGATCTTACTAGAAAGTTCATGAGTGCTCTTCCAAACGAGTGGACATTCTACTGTGTCTCTATCAAGAGGATAGAGAACTTGAACACTCTCACCATAACTGAACTCTATGGCATCCTTGATGGATATCGCCTAGAGATGGAGAGTACGAATGGCCACCAAACAAGCAGACCCATGAGTCTTCCTGCTAGCAACGCTTTAATGGTTGCTGAAGGCTCATTACCCCCACAACCTTAGCATTACCTCACTTACCAGCAGCCATCTTGCTCTTCTGGACCTTACATCACTTTTCCTGAGACTCCAAGGTCTCAACAGGCTCAACAAACTCCTTTCAGGAAAGTTGTGCCTTTGTCTCAGGGAGTGGACACTCTCGTGATTTTCAATACTGCTTTGATGATGTTGAGTGTTTCAATCCAGAAGATGTAGAGTACATGGACATTGTCCAACAGATGGCTCTTTTAACTTACAAAGTGAAGAAGTTCTTTAAGAGAACTCGAAGACATTCCTTCAAAACCCAACTGCCAGCAAGTTCGGTTTGACAAGACCAAGACAAAGTGTTACAACTATAACCAACTGGGTCACTTTGCAAGGGAATGCAAGGCTCCCAAGACCAATCCAGGAACCCCACAGCCTCCACACATCCCTCAACCTCAAAGCCCGCTGAGAAGTCAACTGAAACAGCTGCAATAGCTCAAGAAGTTGACTGGAGCTTCATGGTACAGGATGTGACTCCTGCTCAAGCTCTCATGGCCGGAACAGACGATGCCCAGGTATATGAACATCTCTGCACTCCAGCCTGTATAGCTAAAGTTAAACTCTATCATGATTACAATACGGAAATCAGATCTGATATTGAGTTTGTAAATATCTTAAAATATGATTTTAAAAGAGCTGAATCTGACTATCAAAAGAAAATTAAGGAGTTAGAGAAAACTGTCTCTTTTAAAACATGAACACACCAACTACAAGACTAAAATCAATAATCTGATATCCAAATTGTCTGAGGCTCAAGCCCAGCTTGTCACTGCTGAGGCTCAGGCCAGGAAGCATGCTATCTCTGAGCAAAACTTCCAAGCTATTCTTTCATCATCCTCCCACTCCAAACTCTATTATTAGAACAAAAGAGGGTTGAGAAGCAATGAAATTGCTCCACCACACTCCTATGAGTCTATTAGACAGCCTAGATGTGGTACTGAGGAGCAAGAGCTTCCAACTGCTGACCCTTCCTCACTAGAGTAGAAGGATGAAGTAACAATAATGGTCACCACAGGGAAGGAACAGGTAGATGTACCCATCTCCTCCTGTGAAGAACAAATTTTAACCACTAAAGCCAGAAGAAGCAGAGCTAAAGCTGCTAGGAGAACTTCCAAGAAGGTGGCTGAGTCCAAGCTAAAGATTGACCCCAAGCCGAAGGGTGTCTTTATCTCAGCTGGATTCCAAGTGTTAGGTACTTCTGATTCAGGAAAGGAGTGTAATACCAGCACTTCTGTCCTGCCAAAGGATCAGAAGTTGAAGGGAAAAGTTGCTGATGAAGAAAAGAAGCCCAAGAAACAGCAACCCTCATATTCCTAAAGAACTAACATTGCATGCATAATGTGGGTCTGCTAAACCACATGGCAAAAGATTGTTACTACAATCCTGCAAGCACACATTATGCAAATAATGTTAGAAAAGGAGTCAAGGAAGGTTTCACATTTGGACCTTTTCAAACGGTTCAAGTAATGAAAAGGGGAAAGCTAGTTTCGGAAGCCAGGTTGCTTTCAGAAGAACTCCTTCTTCCGAATGGAAAATGGCTTCGGAAGCAAAAGCTACTAGGTTTGGAAGAACAAGAAAGTTCCCTTGAAACCTCCCCAGAAGAAGACTGCTTCGGAAGAAAAGGTGGTGAAGACTTCTTCTGAAAAGAAAGAATCTTCGGAAGATAGCCATGCTGCTAAAGCTTCAACAAGCTCATCCTCCAAGATTAACCAAAGGATGGAGTGGAAGATCAAGGAAGATGCAGCAGCCCAAACCTCTTCTTCAAAAACCTCTATTGAACACCCATGCATAACATTTGGTTCAATTATGTCATTATCTTTGGAAGAACCCAAGACCAGCAAGGCTTGGGCTTCCAAAAAAGCTAATAATCTCATCTTATGTGTAGGGACATCCATATGACAAGACAACAATGTCTGGATTGTAGACAGTGGATACTCCAGGCACATGACAGGGAACAGATCTCTCCTTTAATAGTTTCAGAACTATGATGGAGGTCCTGTCCAATTTGGAGGTGAGGCTGGAGGATATTTCTGGCAGAGGGAGTATATCCAATGGTAAATTAAAGTTTGACAAAGTTCACTTTATCAAACAACTTGAACACAATATGTTAAGCGTTTCTTAATTTTGTGATCAAAAGCACCAAATGCTTTTCACTGAACATGAGTGCATTATCCCTAAACCTGGGATGACAATTCCTCCTCCGAATTGGTGCTTCTTAGATCTTCCAGAAAAGGAGATATGTACAAGCTTGATATGAACATGCTTCCCCAATGGGTGAAGTAACATGCTTTCTTTCTAAAGCTGATAGTGATGAGTCAACACTATGGCATAAACGTATGTGTCTTGTAAATTTTATGACAATGAATAAATTGGCTAAAGATAACTTGGTACATGGTTTGCCTAAAAGGAGTTTTTCTGCAAAGATAACTGTGTTGCATGCCTGAAAGGGAAACAACACAGGACATCTCATAAATCCAAATGTTTAACTCTATCACTACTCCATTACACTTATTGCACATGGATCTTTTTGGTCCCACAAGTATAAAGAGCATTGGAAGGAAATCATATTGCCTTGTGCTAGTTGATGATTTTACAAGATTCACATGGGTATTCTTTTTAAGAACTAAAGATGAAACACTGAAATCTTTTATTCTTAAAATAGAAAATCAAATTGATCACAAGGTTAAAATCATTAGAAGTGATGATTTTAACAATGTTAGCTGATTCAAAACTACCTCTAACATTCTGGGCAGAGTCAGTTAGCACTGCATGCTATGTGCAGAACAGAGTTCTTGTAGTTAAGCCCCATGGAAAAACCCCTTATGAGCTATGGAACAAGAGGCCACCATTCATTGGCTTTCTAAGGTCCTTTGGGAGCAGATGTACCATACTTAACACAAAAGACAATTTAGCAAAGTTTGCTGAAAAGTCGGATGATGCTATCTTTGTTGGGTCCTCTTCTACCTCCAAGCTTATAGAGAATACAACATTAAGAATCAACAATTTGAGGAGTCATCCAACATAATTGTAAATGAGCACACTCCTTGTGTTAAGGGGAATGGCCCTGATCATATCTTCAATTTAGAATTTTTTCCAAACTATTCTAAACATTCTTATGAGAATGTTTTACTTGGAACAAGAGTTCAAAATGATGTTGATGCTACTACTGATGATCAACTGTTTGAGCTACCCAGACCTAGTCCAGATTCTCCAAGAGCTGCAACAAACGAAGTTTCCACCATTCACAGATCTAATAGCTAGACTATATCAAGGAATTGTGAAGCTTCTACAAGTGAATCACTTACTGAGCCTCAAAACTCTTCAGGTGATCCACCATAACACCAGGTAGAAGGAAGTAGTGTTTTGAAGGAACAAGAAACTATTAATACTCCTTCACTGCCAACCATTAATGATGTTTCTTACTCATTCAATCAGTCCTCATTAAATGATTTTGAAACAACAGCAGGACAGAGTGTTGCAATTCCTGAGCAGAATATGTCCAACCTGGATCTATCTCTGCAACTGGAAGTGATTCCTCGCCTTCAAATTCATAATACTCATCCTGCTGAGAACATCATAGGGGATGTCACTAAGGGTGTGAGAACAAGAGGACAGACTCATCATGGGAATGTCTGCTTGTACTCATGCGTTCTATCCTAGATGGAACCCAAGAAGGTAGAAGATGCCTTAAAAGATAGTAGCTGGCTTGAATCGATGCAAGAGGAACTGCTTTAATTCAAGAGACAGAAGGTATGGAACCTATGTCCGCTACCATCTGGTCAAGTACCAATAGGCACTAAATGGGTTTTCAGAAACAAGAGAGATGATAGAGGCTTGATCATCAAGAATAAAGCAAGACTTGTAGTTCAAGGATACACACAAGAGAAAGGAATTGATTATACTGATGTCTTTGCACCAGTTGCAAGACTTGAGGTAGTTAGGATTTTCCTTGCTTATGCTGCATCCAAGGACTTCACTGTCTATCAACTTGATGTCAAGTGTGCATATCTATATAGGGATATAGATAGGGAGTCTATGTATGCCAACCTCCAGGATTTAAAGACCCACAACACCCCAACTATGTGTGCAAATTGGATAAAGCTCTATATGGGCTGCACCAAGCACCTAGGCTGTGGTATGAGACATTATCTCAATTTCTTCTGAAGAACGGCTACACTAGAGGTGCCATTGACAAGACTCTCTTCATCAGAAAGTCTGGAAAGGACATCTTGCTCGTTCAAGTCTATGTTGATGACATCATATTTGGTTCTTTGAATGACCAAATGTGTAAGGATTTTGAGAGCATTATGAAGAAGAAGTTTGAAACGAGTTCCATAGGAAAAATGTACTTTTCCTTGGATTCTGGTGAAGCAAATGAAGGAAGGGTTCTTCATTAATCATCTAACTATGTCTCTGACATCTTAGAAAGATTTGAAATGAAGGATTGCAAGCCTGCCAAGACACCTATACCCAAAAACCATAATCTTTGTCCTAGCCTTGGGGGGAGGATACTCATCAACATCAGTATAGGGCAATTACTAGTTCTCTAATGTATCTTACTGCCAGTAGACCTGATATCATGTTTGCTACTAGCATCTGTGCAAGATATCAGGCTGCTGCAAAGGTGTCTCACCTAGCTGCTGTTAAGATAATCCTCAGATACCTCAAAGGAGAACCTAAACTAGGTCTCTGGTATCCCAGAAACAAGGATTTTAATCTCTATGGATACTCTGACAGTGACTATGGTGGCTGCAATATCAACAAGAAATCAACATAAGGAGTATGTCAATTTCTTGGTGGAAGGAATATCTCATGGCAATGCAAGAAACAATCCTGTGTATCTACATCAACTGCTGAAGCTGTATACATTGCTACTGCTAGCTGCTATGCTCAACTGCTATGGATTCAGAATCAGATGTTAGACTTTGGATTCAACTTTATGGTACTCCTATCCATATTGACAACAACAGTGCTATCTCCATTACTGAAAATCCGGTGAAGCACTCCAAGACAAAGCATATTGACATCAGGTACCATTTCATTTGAGATATTAATTAGAAAAATCTGATTAAACTAATCAAAGTTGACTCAAATGAGCAACATGCTGATTTGTTCACCAAAGCTTTTGATGAGCAAAGATTTAAGTATCTCATAACAGCTATTGGGATAATAAACATTGATTAGATCATCTCTTTTGAAAACCTTTTAATATGTAATGTCCTTTGTCAATACAATTTAAGCCCTGTTACAAAAGATCTTTATGAAAATTTTCGAAGTGTAAATTTCTTCCGAAGAGAAATTAACCCTCGGAAGTTATTTTTATATCTTCCGAAGCATAATTTCTCAAAAGATAATTTTTCTTCTCGGAAGAACTTTTGGTCTCGGAAGAAGCGATTGATTCCATATCAGATCTACTTCCGAGGTTTACAAACTCTCCATTCGGAAAGCAACTCTAACCTTCGGAAGCAATGTTTTAGCTTCGGAAGTAAGAATTGCCTTCAAAAAACTAATTACCTTCGGAAATGTTTTACATTCGGAAGAAAGATTCTACTGTGTAACGTAAATCTCTTGGGCCCCACACTGTAAAACGCAATGATTTTGTTAATGATGTCGGATTATTTAACTGATTTTAACCTTACCACCACTGTCATTTCTTCCACTAAACCATCACATCACCTTATCCTCACCCCCATTACCGCCTTCCCACCCTCTTTTAAATAATCTCGACTATTCAATTTCATCTTCTTACTTGCAATTTTTACTACCCTAGAAATTCTCTCCTATCTAACTTTACCCAAGCTCAAAATCATCCACTTTCACCTTTTCCAAATGGCACTTAACCCTCAGCACAACCAAGTCGCACTTCTTGATTCTTCAAGAGATGCCGACTTCTCTGAAATCATCTCCTTTCTCACCCAATCACCTTACTACACTGCTCTTACCGGTAACCCCACTATTTACTCCAACCACATGGCCGAATTTTGGGGAAATGGTCAAGCTAAAAACCTAAATGGGATTTGAGTACTGAGGTCCAGCATTTGTGGACAGGAGTTGATCATTACTGAACAACTCATATGGGAGCATCTAGAGCTTCATGATGAAGGAGCACCTACTGAATTCCCTAAGGCAGATTGGAGAGCACCTACATCCTAATGGGATATGGCGGAGACATAAGCAAGTCAACAGTATACAAGTTCAACTTCTCCTATAACTAGAAGTTCCTCCTGCATGTTGTTCTCCACTGCTTGTCCAACAGTTCGGCGGATGGGATCAAATCCCATATGAACTAGGATGCTTAGTTCATGGACTGGTGAGAGGCATGCGCTTCAATTATTCACGATTTGTGTTCACCAATATGATTAGGAATCTACAAAGGGAGACATTCTATATGTATCCTAGATTCATTCAACACATCATCAACTTTGAGTTGGACCAGAGCATGCTTGTCTGTGCAGCTGTTCTGACTGTCCCCCACATGCGGCCTACCATCTTCAAGACCTTGAAGAAGGTATCCACCAACTTCACTGGAAGGTACACCACTCTGCTTCCAGGTATGATTGAGCGCATAGCTCCTGGTGACATACCTGTTCACCCCACAGGTGATGAACCCACACCAGCAACCACCACCATAATATCAACACTTCCTTTTCCACCCATCACCATCACATATCAAAGACGCCCCAACGAACCCTTGTTCAATCTACTCTGATTGAACAAGCCCCTCCTGTTCAATCAAAAAAGACTAGAGTGGAAACATGGGCTCCCACTGAGTCTGACCTCAATATAGGTTTTGAGTCTCCTTAGTCTCAAACCTAGGGGCCCGACACCCAAACCAACAGCCTTCAAAATGAGTATCTACACTCTTCTGAACAGCCAACTAGGGACAGCCCCACCAAAGGCTCAATGCATGTAGACATGATCTAGGTCCCAGGTCAGTAGCTTAACCTCCCTATCTTTTACTGACCTTCTCTTCAAAACTGATGAAGAGATAACATCTCTCCATGGCAATGAAGTTGATCTACAACACTCTCTTCAAGATCAACAGAGCCCGAAGAAATCCCTTATCTCTAGCCCCCATCAGCAACTTATAACTGAGGTGAGTCCCACTGATGTGGAGGGGACTCATATAGATTCAGCTGCTACTACAGAAGGTGCCTCAATGGACCTTGTGGACAGTGGTAACATATCTCAGACTGAATCTGCGGTAACCAAGCCCTTTGATGAGTCTTTAAGAGACATCACTGAGCACGGGAAACCAGTGTGCCAAGAAACCACATCTGGTGGTGAGGCTGAACATACCAGGTATGTTACCTCATCTCCCCATGATTCTTCAATAGAAGATGAAGGAAGAATGTACCTCCTCATTCACAACCTTCTATCCAAAGTCTTGAACCTTGAATCTTTGGTTAGGACTTTATAAGAAAGGTCCGCCACTCAACAACTTGAGATTGACAATCTCAAGGCCAAACTAGCTGAGAAACAGACAGAGAGGTCTATTAGGCATGTACCTGTTAAGGTCTCATTGACTTCTTCCTCTAGCTTATCTAGCTCTCAAGATGATGCTACCAAAAAGGGGGAGAATGTTCAGAGACAAACACTTAAGGACCCACAACAGAGCCACACTTCAACTTCAACTTCATCTACTCTTATCATAACTATGTCTAAGCCATCTCAAGTCATTCTTCAAATTGACTCAAAGATGCTCAGAGATCTCTACAGACTCTTCACCAAGTTTCTGTTGAGATCCTCCACTGATCAGCCAAGCCCAGATGCTACTATGCTCTACTTTGGAGTTGAAGAGCTTCAGAGGCTGATTGCATCTTCTACCACTATAGAAGAAGTTGGTCAACCTAAGGTTCACATGGAACCTAAGATTCATATCGAAGGGGAAATGGGGACTGATGGCCCAGCAACTGAAACAGTTGGGACAAAATCTGCATCTCCTCCAACTTCCGAAACTGAAGTTAAAGCCTCAGAAAAACAAGCTGAATCTTCCGAAGCTGAAATGGAAGCTGCGGAAGGACTGTTTAAGATGTTCGAGGAACTAATCATCACAGATGCAATCCTTGAAATGGCATCTGAGGTGAACAGCGAGGACATTCTGAATCTACCTCCATCCTAGATACCATCTCTACCTCTCTCACAATCAGAGTTCACTCTCCAAGAACCACCACAGTCAGGTTCCTCAAAGGATAAAGGGAAAAGAAAGATGACTGCGGAAGAGCTTTAGGAAGAGGAAAAGATTGAGAAACTTAAGAAGAAAGGAAGACTTCCAACTGAGAAGTTGCTAGCTTCCAATACAAAAGCAGCTGCAGCCAATCAGGAGGTTGTCAACAATAAGAAAAGGGAAGAGATCATTAACCATCTTATCCAAATAGGAGCTGCCAATAAAGAGACACTCCTGCTACCACAAGAGGAGTTGGTGAATCTGGAGAAGAACCCGACTAAAAATTGAAGAAGAAGCCAGGTTGGCCTTAGAAAAAGAAGAAGATGAAAAATAGAAGGAGGCTGAACTGCAACTGAGGAGAGACAGGATAAATTTCCTACTCTCTAGAGGCTTTAATCTTCAAGAACTTTCTCCACACAATGATGAGATGATCCTCTGGGTCTACAACAAAGAGCAGGATCAAATGGAAAAAGAAAGAAAGAAGGCTACAAGAGAAAAGGCAAAGGAGAGGAAGAAGAAGGAAGAAAAAGCTAGGGACGCTGGAACCAGGAAGCTCAGTGAAAAGGCCTGGATGAAAGACTATCTTCGGGCCCATGGGTTTTTAGGAAGGCAGGTGGGTCCCATGTCTGAGAAGACACTCCAACAGATTGTTAGTGAAATCAAGGCTGACATTCGGTTAGGAAAGAAGAAAGAGATGTACTGAAGGGTAAAGGGGATGACCTTCACTGCAACCACTCCACCACAACCTAAACCCTCACCCCTACCCTTCTCCATTAAAACCGAACCCTTCACCCTTGTACCAACATCCTTACCCACGTCCATTCTCTTACCACAACCACCTAAACTTCCAATCCTTCAACCTAAACCTCGCTAGAACCTCTGAGCCTCAATCTACCCAACAATCATCCACACCATCCTTTCAGCCTTCTCAACATCTCTCTTTTGAGGAGTTCAAGGTAATCAAGACCAAGCTCATCAACTGCACAACTTTGAGCGAAGACTCATGTGATGAAGATTCTATCAACATTACCTATGTTGATGGATCCACTTGTTCCTTCACAAGAGATCAATTTCTTGATTTACCTAGAGGAACACTGGACCAAGCAGCTAGACTTTTAGGCCTCAACTCAGATTCATTAAATGATGAAGAGAAGAAACTTAGAAGGAAACTGGTGACTCTGCTGGACACCAAGAAAGTGGACAAGATTCCCAGTTAGTCTTTTATGCCTAGAAAGAAAATAGTCCAGTGGAGGTTCGATAAAACTTCTCACAACTTTGTTGTGGAAAGGGAAAATGGTGAAGTCAATAGACTTAATGCAACCTGTCTGCTACACTCTAGCGGATTTGATATTGCTGAGTTAGCAGAGAAGTCATTCTCCAACCCCTCCAACTCTAAAGCTGCTGCACTCATCAGAAATCATCTCAGCAGCCTTCACCTAATCGAGCTAACTGCAAAGGCCAAGATTGAAAAAGAGTTAAGCTTGAGAAGACAAAACCTCCCACCAAAGGCACTGCCTTTCTACAGATGGTGGAGGGTCCAAAATGGAACCTATTGTCACATAGGAATATGATTACAGTTCCCATCAACTAACTCTTTTCAGAGGGCAACAACAGAGGGTACATGTTATCCAAGGTAACAGACTGGATTTCCTGTCTACTAAGGATCTGTACAAACTTCTCAGCACCATATCAGGGAAGAACAAGGAGACAGACAAATATTTACTCACCTTGGTGTTGAATGTTTTGAGAAGCAAAAACCAGTGAAGTTTTGGTAGCATCAACTAGAGGGAGTTTTTTGGATCAAGAAGAAGGCTAATGCAACCAAAAACTAAGTCACTTAGATAATTTTGGTGCTGCAGGCAAAGGCTTCTGAAGCTTAACATGGAACTTCCAACGGTTGTAGAGTTCTTCCGAAGACAATGTGAAAGATTAACTTCCGAAGACAGAACTCTACTTCCAAAGTCAAGTGTATACTTCCAAAGTTCAAGTCTTAGAAGAATAAGCTCAAGACCACTTCCGAAATATGTTGAAAAGAAGAAGTATCCAAGCCTTGGAAGAAGCAGTCTCTTCCGAAGTATAAGTGGTTGCGGAAGTACTTACTCTTCCGAAGCCATTTAACCTTTGGAAGACACTCCTATGAACCAGTGGACACAAGTATGGTCTCTGACACTCCACTGCAAACCTCTGATATTGTATGGCTTCTTCCTAAAGAGCCATGCAATTGACCATACTTTATTCCACTGTTCACCTTTTCATGATAGTACAAATTACCAACTTTAGTTGGTGACAAAAGGTAAGTCAGGGACATGTCCTGACTACCAAATCTCATATAAGACTTTATCCAAGATACCTTAAACTTTAGTCTTGTAGTATAGACTTTAGCTATAGGATCCCAGCTGGTATCAAAGTATATCTGGTTGTAGGTAGTATTATATATAGGTTCTCTTTGTAACTCATTCCACACAGCTTGTAAGAGTCTTGTAATATTGAGTTGAGTAGCAATATATAAAAGTACCTTGAAAATTACTTCGTGTGTTCTTTATTACTTTTTATATTGTGATCAACTCTTACTGATTCTATCTTAACCAGAGTATTGTTCTAGGTGAGTTTGAGAGAAAAACATAAGTGTTTAGTGACAAACATCGATCCTGCAACCCTTTATCACAATTTGGGATACAAAAAGTAAGTTATTTTGAAGTTGTTGAATGTAGTTTACATTGTCAAACTTTACTTTCTGATTTCCCACTTCCCCTTGAGTTGTGATATACCCTCCTTTGTTTCCAGCAAATGAAACATGGCCTCCTTTTATTTGTTTGACATTTGATAAGAGTGCCCTGTTCTTAGTCATGTGCCTAGATGCTCCGCTATCGACAATCCATGTGTTGGTTTCAGCACTATAGCGAACACCCTGCACATTCAATTTAAAACATTAGATCATGTTAGGGACCCAAGCCTTTACTGGCTTGGGTTTCCGAGAGGCATCACACATCATAACTTCAACTCATTGACCTTTAGAGGGTGAAGGAATCTCAGTTGTCTTCTTGTTCTCATTATTAGACATTAGGGTTGATTTTTTTCCATAACCAGCTTTGTGTAAGGCCTGTTTGTGATAAACAGACGACTAGCTAATGGGTTGAACTTTTGGTTCACTGGCTCTTCTAGGTGGAGTCATTGAACTCCTCTTAGAAGAACTAGGTTTTGGTTCCTGAAGTTCAACTTTCTTCCTAAGTGTCTGATAGTAAGGACAGTTAGACGCAATGTGTCCATACTCTCCACAGTTGTAGCATGACCTGCTTTCGACTTTACAATTTAACTATTTTTGTGGAGACGTGTGTGACACTTGTGTGACGTTATTTTGTTTGGGTTTTGACTCTTCTTGTTTAGATGTTTTATCTTGTTTAACAAATTTAATTGTTTTAACATTTTTAACATCCTTTGCCTTTTGTTTACCTGGACTTTGACATGAAACACGTGAGTGGTTAACGTTAATGGTCTTTTTAGGTTCAGATTTGACTATGATTGAATGAGACTTTATATTAACCTTTTCAAACTCTTTTTACAGATTAACACAATGCATTTTACCTTTTGCCTTTGACGTGGCCTCCTTTTATTTAGTTCCTAGTTTATTTAATTCACATGTGGAATCTGGATCACTTACAAGAGGAGTGGACACCACATGATCCTTGATTGGATTGTTATTGATTGGTTTACTTTTTGTACTCATCAAGGTCTCAGGTGGTGGTGGAACCACTTTATATCCTAAACCCTCCCCATTGTTACGTTCTCTCACTAAGTGTTGGAAAATGTGAGATGAACTTGTCCAACTATGCAGTTTTTGCTTTAATGAATTAACTTCCACTTCTAAAACTGCTTTTTGTTTCTTAGTGTCTTCTAGGGAGTTAAGATAGTACCTAATGTCATGGTTAAAGGCTACTACTTCGGTTTCCCTAAGCCGTTTATTCAAAAGGTCTATCTTTTCTTTGTAACTGTGCTGATTTTGTTTTAGAACTCTATTGGCTTATGTGCATATTTGTAAGTCCTTTACTAAGCTATCATTATGATCTAATAACCTAGAAAATTTCAAATCAATGCGTTTCCTAAATTTATTACAATTAGAACACGCATGATTATCGTAAAGTTGGTGAGTAGTACTTATCTGAGAGGGTTCTGAACGCATGATTATTGAGAAGTTGGTCAGTAGTACTTATCTGAGAGGGTTCTGATGAATCAGCCATCAAAGCAAAGTCTGGTATTTCTGGTTTTGGTGATTCTGACATTGTTGTAGATTTCCCTACTGCAGGCATGTAATTGACTATTGTTGCAGTCTCTTCGGTGCTTGACATCGCGAGTTCCACTGCAATATCTCCTTCACTAGCTGAATCGTCATCTAGATCTTCAACACTAGCGATGTTGGATTCTCCCGGTGAAGAACCGAAAGATCCAGTCTTGTCCTTCATCATCACGAGCAGTCAAGGCTTTAGGATCCTTGCTTGGTTTATCCTGATGATTGAAGGATGAGAATGGATTCCCTTTTCCAGTTTTCTTGGGCTTCACACACTCACATTTGAAGTGCCCCTTTTTGCCATAGTTGAAATAGGTCACCTTGGTTTTGTCGAAATGAAAGGTAGTGTCCTTAGTTGCAACCAAGTTCTGTCCAGTTTTCTTGAAAAACTTCTTAGCTCTCCGAACAACACTTCCTAAGGCCCACATTATATCCATCATCTTCAGCTCTGTCTCGTCCACCTGCTCGTAGTCCTCATCTTCCAGATGGCAGTTCCCTATTTTCCCAGCAATTAGTCCATCATAGGAGTGAACTACAGCTGCGAAGAGACCATGTGCTCTCTTGCTACTTCTAATGTCACATTACCGAGATCCTCGGTCTTCAGTTTTGTAGCATTTGCTTCAGGTGCAATGTATTGGGTACCAGACGACCCTGATGTTTCTGACCCTGAAGTAGAGGCTTGAGAAGGACCAGCTAAACTTGACACAAAAGCCGTCTGAAGTGGTGCTCCAGTCGTTTTGGCTTGTGGATTCGCGTTGTACAGTGCCGGATTTTGATCATAAGAAGACTTTTGGGCTCTGTATTTCATCATTAATTCTTCTTCTCTCAGCTTCAGAATGAAATCATTTTTATCTAACTTCGTTAGCATACCATTCTATCTGAGATTAAAGACAAAGGAAACCCATTTCTCTGGCAAACCATCAGCAAAGTTCGACACTTTGTCTTCCATAGACGTTGTCACTCCATGAGTGTGCAGCTCACTCATCAAGTGGTAGAACCTGTCAATGACGTCGTCCAAGCTTTCTTTACCCATCGATGAGAAGTTGTTAAACTCCTTCTTTAAAGCTTTAGCCTTTATAGCCTTGAATGATGTGTTTCCATCATATCGTTTCTCCAATGCATCCCACAGCTTCTTTGCTTGAGTGTACTTAGAAAATTGATGGAAAATATCCTTAGGAACTGACTGAGTAAGCAGACCATAAAATTTCTTCTCAGCATTGTACTTGACCTTTTGTCCATCAGTCATGCCACCTAGTGTAAGTTTGACTCCATCAGTACCTACTGGCATACTGTACCCCGTCTCTATTGATTCCCACAGATTGGGATCTACTCCATTTAAGTAGATCTCAAAACGTTGCTTCCATTGTGGGTATTCATCTAACGTGATAAGCTTAGGGGGTTTGTTGTGATTCCCCACTTCATTCTCCAAAAGCAGTAGGTTTTAAATCCGTGAGCCTCTCCCTACTGTGAACGCCGAGTATTGGTCCTCCATTGCTATCAACTTTAAACTTTTGAAAAAACTGTTTCACTTGTGCGAATGAAGGTGTGCGATTGGGTTATTCGTGCGATTGAACAATACGGATGGTTCAATCGTGCGACTGAACTAATGCGGATGGCTTAGTCGGGCGAATGAACAAATGCGGTTGGAAAATGCGCATTAACTGCTCAGTCATACGAATGGAGGTACGAATGAGTCCAATCGTGCATATGAGGGATGCGTATGTATTCAGTCGTGCGATTGAGTGAATCGTGCGACTGCAGCTGCTGGATTTCGAAAATTCGTAGGTTTAAGGTATTTTGGATGCAAAAACACGAATTTGCACTAACCCTAATTGTCGTACGCCGGAAAAAGTTAAACTTTACAAACAGGAGACGTCTAAGACACCGTTTGACACGAAAATATGCGTCGTTAGTGAAAAAACACAATTTTTGTATCAAAACCAATTGAATCACATGTAAATCAAGAGCCAAAGCTCTGATACCACTTGTTAGGATCATGTATTGAACAAAATACTAACTGATATACATGTATACCGAATCAAATAACGCGGAATCCTATTTAATTGCCGATCCAATTAGTGAGAACGCACGTAGAAACAATTTTGGATTGAATCTAAATGTTAAGAACGATTGGTAATCGATCTAGTGCGATCTATGAACTTGGAACAGGTTCTTTGAGGTCTTTGGATGGCTAGGGTACGATTTAGTACGAAGGTTTTCGAAGTGTTACGTTTTTCCACGATTTAAGTGGTATTTATAGGTTAGGGTTTCTCATTCGGCCGACTGAACCATTTGCATGGTTCAGTCGTGCGATTGAGTCATGCGGTTGATCTATTCACTCGACTGAGTGTTCAGTCGTGCGAATGAGTCAATCTCATGTTACAATCATGCGACTGATCCAGTCTCCTGGTTCAGTCGTGCAACTGGTTCATTAGCATGAAGTTCATGTGTATGGTCCATTAGCATGGGCCATTCGCATGAGAACTTCATATGATTAAGTTTGAGTATGTTTCACAGTCATTATTTGACTTAGATCTATTCAAACAAGCACAAACTTATATAGTTAGTTCAATAAGCGTTATAACATACTAAGCAATGAAATATTCAACATTATTAGCACTACCACACATTGTATTTCATTAAGTACCCATTCTATTACATATGTGTAAGACAATAAAGACATTTTACATTAAGCTCAGAAACTAGGTACAAATGTATCTACAGAGGTTCACACCCAATGAAGGGTCTTAGCTCAACCGTGTGCGGCTTAGCTACCCCAGAAGGATGCACACTGGGGCTTGAACCGTGTGATTAAGCATATGTATGGAGGTTCACACCTAATGAAGGGTGTTAGCTCAACTGTGTGCGGGTTAATTACCCAGAAGGATGCACACTGGGGTCCAGTTCTTGTAATCGACCATATGTATGGGACCCTTGCCGCTCACCCTAGGTAACTGGAGTCAGCTTCGTGCACAATGTTCGGGGTCTATGAAAGACCTCAGGCCCAGTACCGGCTTTAGGCATACGGTGGAGTAAAGCACATGGAATTGGTCCAAATGAAAGTAAAGATTAAATGATGATACGGAATGAACGAACATATAATGAAGATAATAATGGTATTACCTATGTGTACGTATGATGTGTGATCAACGCTGACTTAATTTTTTAAAACTAGAACTCACTTAGCAACGCTGACTTTTATGTGTTTCTAGTTGGTATGTAATGTTGCTGAGGATGGCATGGGGCGGCTACTCAGCTCTTTTGGGATGGCATCTTTTGTTGAATGTTTTTGCATTGTAATGTGAACGAATGATGTTTTGAAATGAACGATTGTATAATTTGCAAAATCATTTGTAATGATATGAAAAGTTATTTTTATGTTTCCGCTGCAATGTTTTATGAATGTTAAATGTAATGTTAAATGTTTTGTGCAATATTTACTAGTTGTAAGCGTCCCGGGACGAGGCCTTACAAGTTGGTATCAGAGCCAAAGTTCAAGTGAAATGGGTAAATTTTCAAAATAAACCTAAACTTAAATTGAAAATGGGACCGAAAGGGAAAGCATGCCAGTCTGAGTAGCTGCGTGCCATCAGCTATTTTCGTAATGTTAACCGGTATTACGTGTGCATGTTATGTGGTTATGTGTTGTTTGTAGATTTAAATACAATATGCATCAGGATAGGTAATGCTTGGGGTTAAAGAGTAAAGTAAGTGGCTAATCACAACTGGCCACTGTAATTAGGGACTTACTATACGTGACATAAACTAAGTTGTTCCCTTGAATGAATGTGTTGGGGTTTGAATCTTTTAGTGTGTGTGTGGATGGCCGGCGGCAGATCTTCAAAGCTTCACGTGGTGGAGGTTGTGATGCTGAACCGCGACCCAAGGGAGGAAGACCCAGAGTTGAAAAAGTTATTCATAAAGAACTAGAGACCCCTCATCCAGAGGGTGGTAATGAGAGTGCAAACTTAAGGGCTTCAGTGAAAGAGCTGTGGTTTGAAGAGGTACATCAAGTCATTCAGACAATCTTACCGTCTGTAGTGACTGAGGTGATTAAAGCTGTACGGGGGGGGAGAGGAAGGAAAGAAGTAGACCTACGGGTGAAAGAAGACATCCCGAGACGGAGACGGTTCGGTCCGATGATGAAAAAGAAGAGGAGAAAGAAGAGCTTGCGCCGGAGGCGGCACGAGGCTGTAACTACGGGACGTTTCAACGATGCAAGCCCCGTACTTTTGATGGTAACGGCACCGCTGCTGTAGCTCACCGATGGGTGAGAGAATGGAAGCTGTTTTAATTATCAGCAAGTGTCAGGAGGATAAGAAATTAAAGTTTGCTGCCCACTCGTTTGTGGACTCGGCTCTATGCTGGTGGCATAATATAGTCCAGGCTGAGGGTAGTCGGTCAATTGGGACGATGAGATGCCAAACAGAAGAAGCTGGTGATTGAGGAGTTCTGTCCTAATAAGTAAATGGACAAAGTTAAGAGAGAGTTCCTGCAATTGGAGGCGGGACCATGACACATCAGTAGTATACTACACCACCAAGTTCAACAAGATGGCACGTCTGGTGCCCAATCAGGTGACGCCTCTGTCGTGGAAGATTAAGAGATAGATTCAGGGTTTGCCAGTGGATATTCGCAGGCACATGATTGCTGCCCGATCGAGCACGTTCAGGTCCGCGATAGATTTAGCAGGGAGGCTGTATGATGAGAGAACAGTGGTGGTGACTGAGGGTAGAAAGAAAGGTGGTAGTGATCAGAATTGGACTGGGAAAAGGTTTGGTCAAGGTAGTGCCTCAACAAGTAACAAGAAGGCATGGGTGGATGACCGACGTATGGTAACATCGGGTGCAGGGTCGAGGAGGTGTGGCAAGTGTGGGAAGGCACACACCGTGTGAATGTAGATTGGGGTTTAACATGTGCTTCAAGTGTGGGAAACCTGGACACAAGGCGAGGGAGTATAATACTGTGAAGTGTTTTAATTGTGGCAAGGAGGGCCACATGTGCTGAGACTACAGGAAGCCGAGGGCTGAAAGTTCTAGTGCAGGGAAGAAGACGACTGGGGGACAAGGACCAAGGGCAAGCGCCAGAGCGTTTACAATGACGCAGGAGGAAGCTAGAACGGACCCTGATGTCGTCTTAGGTATGTTTTAAGTAAACCAAACTTTAGCCTACATGTTGTTTGATTCTGGTGCCAGTAAAAGTTTTTTTCTGCTACTTTCTGTGCTAAACTGCCTCTTAGTAGTAGATGTGTTGATGCGCCCTTTGATGTAGAAACTGCCAAAGGTAAGTCTACCATAATTTTCGAGGTGATAGAGGTTTGTGATGTGGAACTAGAAGGTCGTAAGTTTCCTGTTAGACATTCGTGATGACCTTAGGTGGTTTCGATATGGTTCTTGGGATGGATTGGTTAGCGGATTACTAGGCGAACATTATGTGTCACAAGAAGATGATTCGACTAACAACGCCTGACGGGAGTAAGGTGACGGTTTATGGGGATCGGGTCACGACGATCCCGAAGGTAATCTCAATGGCGGTGGCGGGAAGTGCATGAGGCATGGATGTAGTGCCTACTTGGCCTATGTAAAGGATGTAGAAACACCAACACCACAACTGTCTGATGTACCGATTGTGTGTGACTTTCCAGATGTGTTTCCTGAAGATTTACCCGGAGTGCCGCCTGACCGAGAGATCGAGTTCCAGATTGATCTGATACCGGGTGCCCAACCTATTGCCAAAGCACCGTATCGATTGGCTCAGACTAAGATGAAAGAGTGTTGGAGCTGTAAAATATAGTCTATATTATCAATACAATGAAGTCAACAAAACTTAACGTCACGGTCAAAGTCAACAAAAGTCAAACCCGACATGTGGAGACGAGGAACCGAGACGAGAGGTTGAAGATTTAGATGACTAGGACTTATATTGTAATAAATATATTATGTGTGAATAAAATATATTTTATCTTGTTTTTAGTCATTTTTCTGCTTAATATATAATTTTGCATAATCAGCCTAAGTCTAAGGAGTAAAGTGCAATTAGTGAATATTAGTCTAGACTATAAATAGGTTAATTGGCATGATTGTTATGAATATTTGAATGACCAATAGATTGAGGGATTACTTGTAAATATATTTTGCAATCTATTGAAGATCAAAGGGGTTTTAATTGTGATTTTCATATTTTGATGCATAATTTTCCTGATTTGATTCAAGTGTGTTCATCCTGGATTTACAATTTGGTATCAGAGCCTTATTGGATCAAATGCGTTGAAGAATTGAAGATTTTTTTGAAGATTTTGAAGTTGTTCATCATATTTGTAGAGAGAGAAAGTGGGTTTCTAGAGAGAGAAAGTAGATCTGAATTTAAATTTTTAAAAATTCAACAACAAACATCAGATCTATCATTATCTACAATATATATTGAATCTACATCATACTTTATACAAGAAAAATAAAAAAATTCAGATCTAAAAAAGATTCTCTCTCACACACTAGTGTGTGTGTTCTTGGTATTCTTGAGCTTCAACATCTTCATCTGGCGAAACTAGATCCATTCTGAACGAAAGTTCAAAGCTTCCGATGAAATAACAGTTTCGTCCAGCGAAACTCCGGTGAAATTCCGGCGAAACTGTAATTCCGGCGAAACTGCAAGTCCGGCAAAACTAGAAATTCTGGGGAAACTGTAAAACCTGCGAAAATATAAAAGATCAAACTGCAAATTTATCTAAAGTTTTTGCGAAATTAAGAAAAAAAACAAAAATGCTGCGAAATTAAATCTTGCTGCAATTTTACCACCACCGCCTTAGGCGCCTTAAACTTAATCCTGGCCGCCGGATCCCTAACCACCTCAACACCACGATCTATCACCATAACCGTCAACCCATCCACCACCACGACTACTTGCGGTGGCCAAACGCTAGCTGCCGCCAACTTCCAACAGCCTTCAAGTCGATAACCCCCACCACTTTCTGCATCATCTCTGCCAACACCTCGGTCACAGGCAAGACCATCACCATTCCCGTCGTAGATCCAGCTGAATCTTACCACCACCAGCAGATTGTGACCATCATTGTAATCAACAGCCTCAACCAACAACCTTCGTTTCCTGCTGTGACCAACACAACCACAATCGCGACTGTCCTCAATCACTACCACCACCTTCTTTCAACAGTATCTCCTACACCGCTACCTATCTCAACGAACCACAACCACAATTAGAACCAGCATGATGAGAGGAAGAAGATGATATATTGTACATACCGTGACTCGCCGGAAAAGTTCGTCGGAACCTAGCCGCCGCGAACCTCTTTCTTCGATATCTCCTTCGTTATTGATTTTCATAGCAAACTGAGGCAACCATTGGATTCCGAAGGTTGATATTCACGGGGGTAGGGGGTTGCTTCAGTCATAGCTCACCGGAATTGTTTTCCGGCCACCGATCGCCGTCGTGAGTTCGCCGAAAAGCGGCCGATCGTCGGAACCCTAGAAAGGGTTTCTCTTATCTGCCTCTCTCTCTTTCTCTCTCTATATTTCTTTTGAAGTGTTTTAGTTGTGTGTGTTTTAGTTGTTGTTTATTTTAGGGTTTGGGTTTGGAAGTGGTTAATGGGTTGGTTTGTGTAAGATAATTTTTTATTATGCTGGGCTTTGTTAAAAAAATGGGCTCATTAAAAGATAGTTTAGGGCTAACAATTGGGATGGGCTTTGTTAAACAATTTGGGCTAGTAAAGATTAAATATTAGGCTTAATTGGGCTTGACCCTATGTGCTAAGATTGTCAAACGTGACATTTAGAAAAATATTATTCCCGGGGGAGAATTATTTTACAATTTTTGGGAAAAATATTTTTGGGGGGTTAATTACAATAATCTAAAAAATGGCTTTTGCAAAACTGTTTAAATCCTTCGAATCTGATAATCTCACAATTGCACAATGTCGGTTTGATAATTTTACTGCTTTAAATAATTAAAGGATGTCCTATTTTCTTGATCGTTTTCTGTTGGTGGCAAACAATCTGAAGAAGTTTGATGCCCAATTGGGAAATCATGAACAAGTTCTAATATTGATTGATTCTCTCCTATTAGAATGGAGCTCACAAGACAAGTCGATTAAACGAGATAGAGGTTTTGGGATTACAAACTAATGGAGGTGATCAACAAAATGAAAGAAATGGAGTTGGATAGTAAACGTCGTGAGTTCTATGATGCGACATATCTAACTCCAAAGATCACTTCAAACTCCACAGAGAAACTAGAAGAGAGATCAGATTCTAGCACCAATTCCAACGGTTTACCTAAACCTGGAACTGAAGAGGTACAAGAGGAGCTTTAGCAGACATGAATGGGTAAAGGTAGAGTTGAGTTGAATGATGTAGTTTGTAATGCTAATAAGGAAGAGGAATGGAAGCGAAATACTAGAGATTGCAACTGCGAGAAGGCTCTTACTGCTGAAAGAGTTATCCTGGATCTTCCATATGAGACAGTTCAGGATATGTGTTCTTGTGCTTGCAAAATCATTTATTGGTGTGTATAAAACTAATAGATTACTTTTAGATAACCAAAAGGAATTAACCACCATAAACGTAGAACTTAAAAAGAATGAAGCCAAGTATTTTATAAATTAATGAAGCTTTAAAAGAAAATGATCATTTAAAACGAGATCTTCTTGAAAGAAATGTTAAAATTAATATTTTAAACGTAAGAGTCACCTTGGCTGAATTTGAAACAAGCAAGCTAAAAACAAAGCTTGATAGATGGACCATATCCGGAATGAAACATGAAGAGCTACTATGTAAACAAAGGGGAGCTAGGATTAAAACGGGAGTGGGTTGTGGTGAAAATCCATACATCTATCCTCCACCTAGCACTTATTGTTACTATCCTATGCCTCAACCTCATCCATCTAATGATTTGATTGAAGCTGCTAAAACTAATAGTTTAAATGAAGGTTTAAGCAACGTTAATCTTAAAGAGGTTAGAGATGTGCAGGATTCTCTCGTAGGTTTGGGATTCCTCAAGCAGGAGCCTGATAAGAAGATTAATGACGATTCCACTTATGATGCTCCATCACCAATATCAATTACTTCTCCAACTTTCTTCAACAAATTTAAAATAGGTAATATTCCTTCGTTTGTTCGTGTAAGGTTTGTCAAAGAAGGAACATTTGTTGAATCGTCAGGTAATCAAAATCCTATAACCGAAGCCAACGCAATAGGAGGTGTCAATCAAGATCCTTTGGAAGCAAATCTGTGTATACGAGACTGGATAAGCTCAGATGATGACTCAAACACAGAGGAGCGTGTTGTTCCTCACAGATCAAGATATCTCCTGACATTGTCAAGTATCAAAAGCTTTCAAAAGCTGAATCAAGACCAATACGGATCTCTTTTCCAATTGCCAAGCAACCCAATCAATTAGTGAAGATCTCATTCCCTGTTCAACATAGCAAATGCCAAAACAATCAAGAATCAGCTACAAGCTCAAAGCAATCCTTCTCTGCACCTACACAACTCGGGACTACAAAGAATCAAAAGCCATTCAAGGCTAGTTTTGAGTGTGGAAAAGAAGGTCTGGTGGTAAACAATGCCCCCAAAGACTTGCTTCGAATGGTAAAGGCAAAACGAATTGCTTCTCCAAATGTAAGTCTACAAAGAATGTTCCAAATCGTAAAGGCAACACAGGTTGCTTCTCTGGATCAAGAGAGAAAAAGCACACATCTTTGAATGTTCGGATGAAAAACCCATCATCTAAACCTTTTCATGTGAAGCCGGTTTCACATGATTAAAAGATGAAAATGACCAAAGGTTTAAAACCAAATTCTTTTCCTTCCGGTCTTAAACAGAAAATGATTTCCAAATTTAATTCATTCAAATCAAAATTAATTGAACTGAAACAAATTTGGCAAATTAAAAAGAAGGATACATATATTCCTGATTGTTTAAACGGTTGTGTGCAGAAGCAGGTTTCTTATATCGATGAAAATGGAACTTCCAGGACAACGATGGCCTGGGTTCCCCTTTCTAACTAATTTGTTAATGAGTGCAGGAACAATTTAGGAGGACTGATAGTAATCCAGTTTACTGACAGGGATTGTTCCTAATTCAAATTTGAGGCGGAACAAACAGGTTAAGGTCATGGTATTTTATTCACAATCTGGATTTTTATCTACACAATCACCGTTCTCACTTCGCAATCACTGCATATTTCTTAAGAATTCATTTCTTATATTCATATCAGTGTCGTTTGGAAGATCTTCTTTGGTAAATTTCTTTTATTGTACAGTTTTATAAAAAAAATAAAAATTAAAAAATTAGAAATAAAAAAAATGAAAAAAATAAGTTTGCAAAAATAAAAATTTAGGGGGAGAGCATAATTAAATAGAAATGAAAAGAGAACTGGGAACTTGATTCGAGATGATTGAGAAATGATTGTATATCTTCTTGACATGCTTTTTTTTGCATGACGTGCGTTTTTAAAATGAGAAATAATAATAACTGATGCTCTTATCTGATTCACATCTTATTTTTAAGTGCAAATAATAGAAAACAAACAGATTCTTTAATGATATCCTTGGTAGACTCAACTTGAAGAATAAAGTAGACAACAACATCATGATTGAAATTAAAATATATGCTTAAGGATGTCTGGATTTACGCAATCTTTTTTGGCCTGCACAAAAACTGAGCCCCGACAAAAATTGGATTGAGAATTGATCTTTCACCCACCATGATACAAATCATATAAGCCATATATTTGTGCCTTGATTGGTGTATTTATGTGTCTTGTGTCTGTGCTTATCTCCTCTGTTGTACAATAGTACTGACCTGGAGTGATGATCTCCATTGCTGTACGGTAGTACTGACCTGAAGCTCACATCACTAATGATTAAATGGTCATCTCCTTTGTTATACGTGAGTATAGACCTGGAGCTCTCACCATCTTGATCTAAGTTATGTCAAATCATCTAAATGATGAATTCATCACAGAATGCAATATTCTATTGATAATCACTTGCACACTAATACACAAGCCCTGCTCTATAAAGATCATAACAAAATTCAAGAAATCCTGAGGTTGGGTGAGGGTTTTTTCCAAATGATTGTGGGGTCCTAGCATTCTAAAGTATCTAATCAAACCTTAACAAATCATCTTCTGCTTGTTGAAAAAGATAGGGCATGGGTTTAAGTGGACAAACATATCAACAATCATTATTGATATGTTTGAAATTTTCAAAATCATTCAAAGACTATGATTAGATTCAGTTATCAGTGTGATCTCATTGCTTGTCGATGTTTAACTTCATTTTTGTGCTGAATTATATCTTGAGGATGTGATCTCATCGTCAATTCAGTTCTCAGTTATAAAACAAAAGTTTAATGAGGAATAATAAAAAAATTTATATTAATATATATAATAAAAAATATAACAAAAAATTTCATTTCAATTTCTTTTTGGTCTTCCATATTATGTTGTTACAATTTTATCTTTTACATGCATTTCATAGAAAATGCGTACAAATGAACACGGGTTCACTTGTTTTTCACACACAGTTAAATACGGGTTTATTTTGTTAAAATGAAATGATCTAATTCGAATATTGAGATTTTGTTTGAGAATGTGTTTTAGATTTTTGCTTTAAGTGATGGCCGATCATCAGTTGATCAGTGTACATGATCAGAGAACCTATTCCTCAAGTTTGCGGAAGATACCGAGCTAGGAATCCTCCTCCTATATCTTCTGAAGCACTCAAGATTAGAGATTTGGGAAAGCTGTTCCAATATCCTTTTAAAGCTTGCACTCCAACATGGAAGCATATAAATAGGGGGAGCTTATGAGATGAATAATCTTTCTAATCATATTCGGAAACCTTCAATTAGAAGATCTTTCTATTGTGGACTTCTCGGTGTTGATTTCGTTTGAAGACGTTGGTAATGAAAGACTAAGGGAGTATTGTTGGAGCTTTAAAAGATAGTCTATGTTATCAACACAATGAAAGTCAACAAAAGTCAACGTCACGATCAAAGTCAACAAAATTCAAACCAGACACGTTCGAGATGAGGAACCAAGACGAGACGTTGAAGATTTAGATGACTAGGAGTTATATTGTAATAAAAATATTTTGTGTGAACAAAATATATTTTATCTTGTTTTTAGTTATTTTTATGCTTAATATGTAATTTTGCATTAATTAGCCTAAGTTTAGGGAGTTAAGTGCAATTAGTGAATATCAGTCCAGACTATAAATAGGTTAATTGTCATAAGTGTTATGAATGGTTGAATGACCAATAGATTGAGGGATTACTTGTAAACATATTTTGCAATCTAATTGAAGATCAAAGAGGTTTTAATTGTGATTATCATATTTGACCTATAATCATCATGATTTGATTCAAGTGTGTTCATCCTGGATTTACAAAGAGCTGATGGAGCAGTTGCAAGAGCTGCTTGATAAGGGGTTTATTAGACCAAGTATCTCTCCTTAGGGTGCTCCGGTCTTATTCATGAAGAAAAAGACGGTAGTATGAGGATGTGTATTGACTACCGTGAGCTAAATATGTTGACGATAAAGAACCGCTACCCCTTACCAAGAATTAATGACTTGTTTGATGAACTTCAAGGTGCCAGTTGGTTTTCAAGGATAGATCTTCCATCTGGCTAGCATCAACTAACGGTGAAGGAGCAGGATATTCCTAAAACAGCTTCTCGCACGCGTTATGGTCATTACGAGTTTCTTGTCTTGTCTTTTGGGTTGACCAATGCGTGAGCTGCTTTTATGGACCTGATGAATCGAGTATGTCAACCGATGTTTGATAATTCAGTGATTGTGTTTATTGATGATATCCTGATTTACTCAGAGAGCGAAATTGAGCATGTCGGTCACATCAGGAGGTTTTGGAGACATTGAGAAAGGAGAAGTTGTATGCTAAGTTCTCCAAGTGCGTGTTTTGGTTGCCTGAGGTTCAATTCTTAGGTCATGTGGTGAATACTGAGAGGATTATGGTGGACCCGGCAAAGGTAGATGCGGTGATGCAATAGAAGTCTCCAAAGGCGCCATCCAAGATTCGTAGTTTCTTGGGTTTGGCGGGCTACTACAGAAGATTCATTCAAAAATTTTCCAAGATCTTTTCTCCACTAACTAAGTTGACCCAGATAGATGTGAAGTTTGTATGGGGTCAAGCTCAGGAGAAGGCGTTCGAAGAATTGAAGGCGAGATTGACTCAAGCTCATGTTCTATCATTACCCGATGGAAGTGAAGATCTAGTGGTTTATTCTGATGCTTCCTACTAAGGGTTAGGGTGTGTGTTAATGAAGAGAGGGAAGGTTATAGCCTATGCATCATAGCAGTTGAAGGTTCATGAAGTCAATTATCCTACTCATGACTTGGAGCTAGCAGCCGTGGTCATTACGCTAAAGATTTGAAGGCACTATCTTTACGGGACGAAGTGCACCATATTCACTGACCACAAGAGCTTGAAGTACTTTTGGAGCAGAAGGACCTGAACATGAGACAGAGACGATAATTGGAGCTTATAAAAGATCATGATTGCGAAATCCTTTACCATCCCGGCAAAGCCAATGTGGTGGTAGACGCCCTTAGCAGAAAAGAGAGGCCCGAGCCAATTTGGGTGAAAGCATATCAGTTGATCATGACCTCGGTAGTGATGAAGAAAGTCAAGGAGTTCAAGGATGAGGCCTTGAAAGAAGATCATCTTAGCTCTGAAAGAATGAGAGGTCTGGTTGAGGAATTACATGAAAACATGCTTAGTGTTAGAACTCAATTTGGACGAATATGGATTCCTCGTTTTGGGGATCTACGAGTGAAGATTTTGGATGAAGCTCACAAGACCCGATACTCCATTCATCCGGTGCCTCAAAGATGTATCAAGACATTAAGAAAGATTATTGGTGGCCGGGTATGAAACGCAATATGGTGGAGTATGTTAGTAAATGCCTTACTTGTCTATAGGTGAAGGCTGAACATAAAAAGCCATATGGGAAGATCCAACCTTTCGATATACTGGAGTGGAAGTGGGAACATATCACCATGGATTTTATTATGAAGCTCCCATGTACCCCGAAAGGGTATGATGCCATATGGGTGATAGTTGCCATTTGACGAAGAGTGCTCACTTCCTACCGATCCGCGAGACATATTCATCCGAGAGGTTGGTGGATCTTTTCATTAAGGAGATTGTAACTCGTCATGGTGTACAAGTTTCGATTGTGTCTGATCATGACACCCAGTTTACATCCAAATTTTGGAAGAAATTCCATGACGCTATGGGGACGAGGTTACACATTAGTACGGCTTATCATCCCCAGACTGATGGTCAGTCAGAAAGGACCATTTATACATTGGAAGACATGCTTTGAGCATGTGTTATCAATTTTGGAGGAAGTTCGGATGACCACTTACCGTTAGCTGAGTTCTCATATAAGAACAGTTATCATGCCAGCATTGGTATGCCACCTTATGAGATGTTATACGGTAGGAGATGCCGAACACCTGTGTTTTGGGATGACATTGGTCAGAAAGAGTTTGGGAGCGTCGACGTAATCGAGGCTATGACTGAGAAGCTTGAAAGGATCAAAGCCTTCATCAAGGCAGCCAAAGATAGACAGAAGTCGTCTGCTGATAAACGACGCAGAGCGATTGAGTTTAAGGTGGGTGACCGGGTTATGTTGAAGGTCTCACCTTGGAAGGGTATCATCCGACTCAGAAAGCAGGGCAAGTTGAGCCTAGGGTATATAGGGCATTTCCGAATCATTGCTCAAGTAGGAGAGGTGTCCTATAGACTGGAATTATCCCGATGTGTTAAGTGGAATTCACCCGGCATTCCATGTATCTCATCTGAGGAACTGTTTAGCGGACGAAGAGATGATTGTTCCACTGGGGGATATCGAAGTGGATGAACAACTCAATTTTGTGTAGCAACTAGTGGCAATCATCGATCGAGAGGAAAAGAGGTTGAGGAATAAAGTGGTTCCTCTTGTGCATGTACAGTGGAAGCACAGGAAAGGATTCGTGTCTACGTGGGAGACTGAAGAGGAAATGAGACAGCATTACCCATGTTTGTTCGAGGAATAACAGGTTTTGGGGACGAAACCTATTTAAGAGGGGTGGACTTGTAACACCCGGATATTTTCTTTGTAGCCAACAAAAGTAGAAAAATAAATAAAGTCCAAAGTCGAGGGACCAAACTTGGCAAAACGGAAAAGATCTTGAATGAGTGGGGGTATAGAGGGGAAAGTGCATATGTATGTTTTTGACGTGGAAGGTTCTCGGGGGTTCATGTATGATGACTTTTGAGGCCATAGAGGTTATGTTGGGCATGCATGACGATGATGTATGATGTGCATGATGGTATGTATGGTGTGTGCTACGTATGTATGATGCCCGGTATGATGATGTTGACTGTGTATGTTATGTTCCTTGCTCTGGATGTTTATTTTCCTGTGGCTTTACGTTGAATGTTAATAAACGAAATCAAAACTATTATGTAACGTAAAGTGGACGATAATGAAAAGAGGAGGAAATGATGAATTCATGCATTAATGAACGAATGAAAGGATGAAAGGCTTGCAAACAAACGTATGGAGTTTCACACCCAATGAAGGGTGTTAGCTAAACCGTGTGCGGGTTAGCTACCCCAGAAGGATGCACACTGGGGCTTGAACTGTGTGATTAAGCATATGTATGGAGGTTCACACCCAATGAAGGGTGTTAGCTCAACTATGTGCGGCTCAATTACCCTAGAAGGATGCACATTGGGGTCCAATTCTTGTGATTGACCATATGTATGGGACCCTTGCCGCTCACCCTAGGTAAGTGGAGTCAGCTTTGTGCACAATGTTCGGGGTCTATGAAAGACCTCAGGCCCAGTACCGGCTTTAGGCATACGGTGGGGTGAAGCACATGGCATTGGTCCGAATGAAAGTAAAGATTAAATGATGAATGTATGGAATGAACGAACGTATAATGAAGATAATAATGGTATTATCTATGTGTACGTGTGATGTGTGGTCACATGCAAACTAAAATGTAGTTTTAACGAAAGTAAAGTACGTATTATTTTCAAACTAGAACTCACTCAGCAACCCTGACTTTTATGTGTTTCCAGTTCGCAGGCAATGTTGTTGTGGATGGCACGGGGCGACTACTCGGCTCTTTTGGGATGGCATTATTTTGTTTAATGTTTTTGCATTATAATGCGAACGAATGATGTTTTGAAATGAACAATTGTATTAACTTGCAAAATCATTTGCAATGATATGAAAAGTTATTTTTATGTTTCTACTACAATGTTTTATGAATGTTAAATGTAAGTTATATGTTTTAGGTGCAATGATTTACTAGCTGCAAGCTTCCCGAGGATGGGGCCTTACAAGTTGGTATTAAAGCCAAAGTTTAAGTGAAACGGGTAAATTTTCAAAATAAACCTTACCTTAAATGAAAATGGGACGGAAATGGAAAGAATGCCAGTTTGAGTAGCTGCGTGCCATGAGGTATTTTTGTAATGTTAATCGGTATATGTGCACATGTTATGTGGTTATGTGTTGTTTGTAGATTTAAATACTGATGCAGTCAGGATATGTAATGCTTGGGGTATGAAGAGTAAAGTAAGTGGCTAATCACAACTAGCCACTGTAATTAGGGACTTACTATACTTGACATAAACTAAGTTGTTTCTTGAATGACTGTGTTGGTGTTTGAATCTTTCAATGTGTGTGTGGATGGCCGGTAGTAGATCTTCAAAAGCTTCACGTGGTGGACGTCGTTGTGCTGAACCGCGACCCAAGGGAGGAAGACCCAGAGTAGAAAAAGTGGTTCATGAAAAACCAAAGACCCCTCATCCGGAGGGTGGTGATGATAGTGCAAACTAAGGGCCTAAGTGAAAGAGGTTGTGGTTTAAGAGGTACAACAAGTCATGCAGACAATCTTACCGTCTGTTGTGACTGAGGTGATTAAAGTTGTACGGGAGGGGGAGAGGAAGGAAAGAAGTAGACCTACGGGCGAATGAAGATAGCCTGAGACTAAGACGGTTCTGTCCGGTGATGAAGAAGAAGAGGAGGAAGAAGAGCTTGCGCCGGAGGCGGCACGAGGCTATAACTACGGGATGTTTCAACGATGCAAGCCCCCCTACTTTTGACGGTAATAGCACCGCTGCTGTGGCTCACCGATGGGTGAGAGAATGGAAGCAGTTTTAAATATCAGCGAGTGTCGGGAGGACCAAAAAGTAAAGTTTGCTGCCCACTCGTTTATGGACTCGACTCTATGCTGGTGGGATAATATAGTCCAGGGTGATGGTAGTCGGGTAATTGGGAGGATGAGATGGTCCAAACTGAAGAAGTTGGTGATTGAGGAGTTCAGTCCTTATAGGGAAATGGACAAAGTTGAGAGAGAGTTCCTGCAGTTGGAGGCGGGAACCATGACAAATCAGCAGTACACCACCAAGTTCAATGAGATGGCACGTCTGGTTTCGGATCAGGTGACGCCTGTATGGCGGAAGATTAAGAGATATATTCAGGGTTTGCCAGCGGGTATTCGCAGGCACATGATTGCTGCCCGACCGAGCACGTTCAGGTCGGCGGTAGATTGGCAGGGAGACTGTATGACGATAGAATAGTGGTGGTGACTAAGGGTAGCAAGAAAGGTGGTAGTGATTGGAATTGGAGTGCGAAAAGGTTTGGTCAAGGTAGTGCCTCAACAAGTAACAAGAAGGCATGGGTGGATGACCAACGTATGGGCACATCGGGTGCAGCGTCGAGGAGGTGTGGCAAGTGTGGGAAGGAGCACACCGGTGAATGTAGATTGGGATTTAACGTGTGCTTCAAGTGTGGGAAACCTGACCATAAGGTGAGGGAGTGTAAGACTGTGAAGTTTTTTAATTGTGGTGGGGAGGGCCACATGAGCCGAGACTACAAAAAGCCGAGGGCTGAAAGTTTTGGTGCAGGGAAGAAGACGACTAGGGGAGAAGGACCAAGGGCGAGCGCTAGAGCATTTACAATGATGCACAAGGAAGCTAGAACGGAACCTGGTGTCGTGTCAAGTACGTTTTCAGTAAACCAAACTTTAGCCTCCGTGTTGTTTGATTCTGGTGCCAGTAAAAGTTTTATTTGTGCTGCTTTCTGTGCTAAACTGCCTCTTAGTAGTAGATGTGTTGATGCGCCCTTTGATGTAGAATCTGCCAAAGGTAAGTCTACCATAATTTTCGAGGTGATAGAGGGTTGTGATGTGGAACTAGAAGGTCGTAAGTTTCCTGTTAGACCATTCGTGATGACCTTAGGTGGTTTCGATATGGTTCTTGGGATGGATTGGTTAGCGGATTACGACATTGTGTGTCGCAAGAAGATGATTCGACTGACAACGCCTGACGGGAGAAAGGTGACGGTTTATGGGGATCGGGTCACGACGATCCCGAAAGTAATCTCAATGGCGGTCTCGAGAAAGTGCATGAGGCGTGGATATAGTGCCTACTTGGCCTATGTAAAGGATGTAGAAACACCAACACCACAACTGTCTCGATGTACCGGTTGTGTGTGACTTTCCAAATGTGTTTCCTGAAGACTTACCCGGAGTGCCTCCTGATCAAGAAATCGAGTTCCAGATTGATCTAATACCGGGTGCCCAACCTGTTGCCAAAGCACCGTATCGATTGGCTCTGATTGAGATGAAAGAGTGTTGGAGCTGTAAAAGATAGTCTATATTATTAACACAATAAAAGTCAACAAAAGTCAATATCATGGTCAAAGTCAACAAAAGTAAAACCCGACACGTTTAACATGAGGAACCGACACAAGACATTGAAGATTTAGATGACTAGGAGTTATATTGTAATAAATATATTTTTTGTGAACAAAATACTTTTTATCTTGTTTTTAGTTATTTTTATGCTTAATATGTAATTTTGCATTAATTAGCCTAAGTCTAGTGAGTTAAGTGCAATTAGTGCATATTAGTCTAGACTATAAATAGGTTAATTGCTGCAGGACCGGTGAAGGGGGTCAGTTACAACACAATAACACAAAGAGGAGATTAACTAGAACTTAATCAAATAGTTAGACTGGATTAACCATAATAAGATACTAAGAACACAAGTAATGTAAGAGACAGAACACAAGTGTTTAGTTTTCAAGAATGAAGTATATTGCTTTCTCTATGTTCTATTACAAGTGTAACAAAGCATAATGGAAAGATACAAAAACATGAGATACTTATACTACATCCTATAGCCGGCTATACTTTGAAAGCCACCTAGATACAATTGACTAGACACAAAACAAAATCAATTATAGAGTCAAAAGGGAGATTGCCTTTTGACTAGTGACTATGACATGCCATAGCTCACATCCTTATCTATTACAAAAAGGATAAAGTACATGAGTAGAAAGTTACAGACTCAAGACCTCAATGTATAGTTACCAAAAGCATGGACCTTTTCACCAACTCATGTAAGTTGGTGACCATACAGAGGTGCAGCGGAAAGGTGTCGAGCTTTATGAAAAAATACATCAGATAAAGCATGTATTAAAAGTCTTCGGAAGATATCTGTCTTCATGAGTTGAAGCTTTGGAAGTCTTTGTCTTTGAGGCTTCGGAAGACTTCATATTTGGCTTCGGAAGATATTGGTCTTGGTATCGGAAGATTTCACACTTAGAGTATTTTTTGTTGCATGTTTGAAACTTCCTAAGCATTCTTCTTCAATGCACTTGTGCAGCATGCAGGACAGATTTGGATGTTTTGGTTGCATCAGCGTCTTCATTAACCTCTACAAACTCCCCCTAGGCTGATGCTACCAAAACACCTAGTAGACTTCAGATATCAACAGTCCTCATTAGGATGATCACCAATCCTTTCTTCATAAGATGATCAGGATCCTTTAGACTGTCAAAATTTCTTCTCATAACAAAGAGGTCATGCAGAGGAAATTGAAACATATCTTCCCATGTGTAAATGTCTTTAATGCCTTGATCTGTAACAACATGCCATCTTTATGGATTTGTGGTGTATGTCCAAGACAAGATAGAAGAGCTCTTGAATTGGAGTTGATGTAGCATCCTCTGGCTGCACAACCTCAAGATGTTCTGACTCATCCTGGGGTTAGAACAGGGTGCAGTCTTCTTCTTCTTTGGCTTTGGTTTAGAGGCCATCCTCTTCTTTCTCTTTATAGGTTTTAACTGAGAAGACTGGCCTGTAGTACTAGATTGATCTTCACTATCTTTCATAGTTGGGACTTCCTCTCCCTCGCAGGCTCAAAAGGAGAGGGAGGTTGACCCTGCTGTGGATCAGAAGATGAAGCTTGCTGAGTTCCAGCAGGAGGTCTAGGTTGTGTTGTCTCTGGTTGTTCAACCTTAACCTCAACTTCAGGTGGGGCTTGACTTGGAGTGGAGACTAAGTCAATGAGCACTCCACTTTGATCTTCTGCTTGATCACCTTAGTATGCTCACCCATAGTGGATAGAGACATGGGGCCAAGTCTCCTTTCGAAGAATCCATATAGCTTCAAAAAGCTCATCATCTTCTTCCTATCAGCAGACTTCTTCGTGCTCTTTTGGATGATAGCTCTTGATTTTGTAGCTTCTTCCCTTAGCTTTTTCTTAGTTGTCTTTCTGTCCTTGATTATCTCAAGTTCAAGTTGTTTTAAGTACTCAAACTCAACATAGTCATAGGATAAGGGGAGGAGTGCATCTGCCTGATAGAAGCCAATGGAACTCAGGTAGTTGATCATCTTGATCCTCTCGTCTTCTTTGTCTACCTGAGGTTCTTGTTGAACCACATCTTCTTGTGCAGGACTTTCCTGAACTGGGGAGAGGGTAGGCATATCCTTGTACAGTCTTTTTCTTCTTCTCTCTTCTTTGACTTGTACTAGAAGCTCTGCATCTTCTGCCTCCTTCTTCTCCTTTGACCTTTCCAGGTCAACCAGTTCATTCAACTCATCTAAGGGGAGAGAGATGACACTATCTATGTCATAGTTCCTTTTCTGCAGATAATTTATCCTGACTACCCTTAACTTGTCATTTTGAGTGTTTGGTCTGGGGGCAGCCCTGATAGCAGACTCCATGAGTTTTGAGGACTCAGCAGAGGAACTTTCTCCCTCAGCCTCCTTTTCCTCTCTCTCTCCTCCTCCTCAATCTCCTCATATGTCATCTTTCCTTTTCCTCTCTCTCTCTCTCCTCCTTCATTGCTTGACGCAACTTCTGAGCTCTAGCTAGAGAGAGGTTGAGAAGCACCTTCACCAGCAGGTGTCTCAATAGGAGTGTGGATCTCTACAGCAGTTGATAATGATGAGACAGGGGTCTCAGGTTCTTCCACTGGGCCTTCAGTCAAGGTTTCCCCTATAAAACTAGTCTTAGGGTTTGCCTCAACATCCAGTTGACCGATGGCATTGCCTGATTGCCTAAATCTCCTTCTTAAGCTGAACTCTGCAGTGATCCTGTCTTGGATTTTTTGAGCCAGTCTGTCAGCTTGTCTTGATTTGCTTGGGTTGACAAGTGGCATGTTGACTAAATCCAGATCTTATAGTAGTTCAGGCTCTAAAAATTGAAGACTTCTTGCTGTCTTTGAACTCTTATGATGATTAGGGCTTTCCTAATGTTTTCATACCTCCACCCAATGATGTGATTGGAAGATGGTGAAGATGACATAGCCCTTGGTATCCCATTCTCTAACAAACTCTGTATGAAGGAGTCTATGTAGTCCACATCAATACGAATTTGAGGAGGTTGCTGGGAATGCACAATTGCAAGTGAGAATGGTGAGTCCTCAATGTCCACTCTCTCTGCAGAACTCCTAGGTTCTGTGGCTGTAATGACTTTCTCCCCCTTTTTGGTAGCATCGCCCACTTGCATAGGTGAGCTGGAAGATAGGTCAATCACATCCACAAGTTCTTGTGTTCGTGGTTGAGCTCTTCTTAAGGGTCTCCCAGCTAGTTTTTCCTTAAGATATGAAATCTCAAGTTACTGATCATTGATCCTGTTGTGTAAGGTAGTCACCTGAGATTCAAGGTGACTGACCTTTTAGACTAAATAGGTGCATGTTTTAGTCAGTTTGTGCACCTTTAGTCTTAGATTCCCCTCATCTTCATGAAAAGAATCATTGGGGGATGAGATGATTGGACCAAAGTCGTCTCTCTCACCACCAGCTTCAGGTTCTTGGCTGCTGGTTTTCCTCTGCTCACTGGCAATCTCAGTTGAGATGTCAGTGGGTTGAGTTCACATGGTTGAGGTCTTAATGATGTAATCACTTTCAGAAGTGAGAGCCTCTTCCATATGGACATCCTAAACAGGTTCAGAAGTGTCCACCTCAGTTGTAGGTGACAAATATGGGATAGATATAGGAGACTCAGGAGCATTCATCTCTCTTTGAGTAGGGGTAAAGAAGAGAGACTTATTATACTCACTAAACCTAGATCTTCATCAGTATAGAAATCAAGGTTGGGAATTGGTTGGTTGAGATCTATAGGCTGGGGATGGTAACTGTCCTCTGAAGGTTGATCACTTGAGTGTTGAGACTCAGAGTGATGGCTTAAGGCAGTTGGGCTAATGAGCTCATCAGGCTGGGCATGAGGAACCTCAGCACTGATTCTTGGAGAGATGGGAGTGGTCTGCTCCTTAGGAGAAGTGGGAGCTCCAATGTCCACTTCTTCCTGTATGGGTGAGTATATGGGGGCCTTCACAGACTGAATAGTCTAAGCAGGGGTTCGTTTGGACTTTCTTTGGTAAGTGAGAGTGATTTTAGGCTGTGTGGGTGGTTGGGAGGTAGCAGGTGTGGGCTCAACAGTAGCTTGTGCTGCTAGGTTGTCACCTTGAGCAATGAGCTCTAACATTTTTGGGACTAGGGCTATTTCTACCCCAGAGAAACCAACAGTGAGCTTTCTCAGTATTTTAAAGACGTTGGGCTTCATTTGTCCCAATTTAAGAATGTTACCTGTTTCCCTCAACTGTGAGCCCAGTTCACAATTAAGAATGTATTAAACATATCTAGGAAACACTTAATATTCTAAGGATTCTAAATTAGCAAGTAAATTGGTATAAACAAACTGAGAATACCTGAACTTGACCCCTTGAACTATTCCATGGATTATGAAGGAGAGATCCTCAGGAATCTGGTCCCATCCACCATACTTGTTTGATAAGCTGTGAATGACCACATGAAGCAAGAATCTCCACGGGATAAGACCTTCCCTTTCCTAAAGGTCTTTATAGAGAAATCTCCCTCATATCCCATCTGCTCAAAGGAATGATTAACAGCTTCTTTTGGGAAGAACACATCACCTTCTTCATCATCCACCTGAAGATGCCTATTGATGATGGCCGGAGTGATGAAGATTGTTCTCCCCTACATTATGGCAGACAGTGCCTTCTCCGCGTCCATAGTAACCTCTTGGCAGGTCTTCCAGAAATCAAGCAGATGATCCTCATAGAGAGGAGGATCAATGGTTAGGGAGGTGAAGTAGTTGGATAAAGCTAAGAATCGACAAACCTCTAAGAAATGAGGATCTTTCTGAGAACTTAACAGAGCAACCTGATTGTGTTGCCTGTGTAGTTGTATGGTAAAGTTGGATCATTTCTGTAAGCAAGGTTGGCCATTGTGAGATAGCTTAAATATGAAGAAAGAGGAAGAATGAAAATTCAGAGAGAATTTTGGGTTTTTAGTTTTGGAGGAAGAACAAATGATAGAAAGAGGGGGAAACCGTTGGGTTTATATGTGAGAGGGATTTCTGGATAAAGTTTAATGAAAGAGGATAAACTTTGAAATCCGGATGTCGGTCCCACCTCTGAAAAAGTAGTTTACTTTTGCTCAAAAAGTAGTTTTCTTGGAAGTCAAAAAGCTTCCGAAAGTTAATTATCTTCGGAAGTTTTAATTAAAAAGGCTTCCTAAGCTAAAATGACTTTGGAAGATTTTCTTGAGAGTTTTGAAAATTTTGCTTTGGAAGAGAAGTTAAAACTTGATTGCTTTGTATATAGAATTTAAAAGCTTTCGAGAGTTAATTTTGCTTCGGAAGTAAATGGTCCTTGAAAATAGGTAAGTGTCTGAGACAAGTATTTAAGCTTCGGAAGATAGATCAAAGAATTCTTTCGAAGGTAAATTTCTTAGATAGTTATTTATTATTAAGGTATGATTTACTTCCGAAGTTAAAAGCATAACTTCCGAAGTATCAGGAATTTTCAAAAATCTAAGGAAAGTCTTCAAAAAGAAATTTTCATCCAAAGAAAACATGAGCTTATGAAAGTGATGAGCTAGACAGCTTAGGATACACAAATTTTAAGAAATAATAAGAATTAGTTTTAAGAAAAACCTACTCAAAGTTTATCATCCCAATAGCTGATATTAGATATTAAATAGCTGTTCATCAAAAGCTTTTATAAACAGATCAGCATATTGTTCATCTGTGTGAACTTTGACTAGTTTAATTAATCACTTTTCATAGTTATCTCTTATTAAATGATACCTGATATTGATGTGCTTTGTCCATGTGTGCTGCATAAGGTTCTCTGTGATTGAGATAGCACTATTTTTGTCTATGTGAATGGGAGTCTCCTTGAAGTTTAACCCATAGTCCAACATCTGATTCTGAATCCAAAGCACTTAAGCATAGCAGCTTGCAGCAGCAATATATTCAGCTTCAGTAGTTGATGTAGAGACACAGGATTGTTCTTGTATTGCCACGAGACAACCTTTCCACCAAGGAACTGACATCCCTCAGATGTAGACTTTGCAGTCATGTTGCAACCACCATAATCACTATCTGTATAAGCATACAGATTAAAGTCAGGATTCTTAGGGTACCATAAACCAAGTGTTGAAGCACCCTTGAGGTATCTTAGAATCCTCTTGACAGTGATGAGGTCAGACATCTTAGGGTTGGCTTGATATCTTGCACAGATGCATGTAGCAAACATAATATCAGGCCTGCTAGCAGTAAGATACATAAGAGACCCAATCATAGCCCTGTATAAGTGTTCATCTACATACTCCCCCCAAGATCAGGTCCAAGGGAGTGGTTTCTAGCTATGGGTGTCTTAGCATCTTACAATCAGTCATGTTGAACCTCTTGAGTATGTCCTGAACATACTTTGACTGACTTATGAAGAACCCATCTTCAACTTGTTTCACTTGAATTCCCAAAAAGAAATTGAGTTCCCCCATGGCACTCATTTCAAATCAGTCTTTCATTAGCTTCTCAAAGTCTTTGTAGAGCTTTGGATTAGTTGAACCAAAGATGACGTCATCCACATACAGTTGAACTAGCAATATGGCATTTCCCTATTCTTTGATGAAGAGAGTTCCCTCTATAGTACCTCTCCTGTATCCATGTTTACAAAGATACTCAGATAGTGTCTCATACCATTTCTTGGGTGCCTGATGCAGCCCATAAAGAGCTTTGCCAAGCTTGCAGACATAATCAGGATGATCAGGGTCTACAAAACCAGGTGGCTGTTTGACATATACCTTTTCATCAATCACTCAATACAAAAAGACACACTTCACTTCAAGCTGAAAGACCTTGAAGTTCTTGGATGCAGCAAATGCCAGGAATATCCTAACAACTTCTAATCTTGCTACTGGAGCAAAGACATCAATGTAATCAATCCCTTCTTCTTGTGTGTATCCTGAACAACTAGTCTAGCCTTGTTCTTGTGATGATGCCTCTATCATCTTCTTATTCCTAAACACCCATTTGGTTCCAATGGTAGTCTTCCTAGAAGGAAGAGGACAAAGGTTCCAAACTTTCTGCCTTTTGAATTGAAGCAGCTCTTATTGCATAGCTTCAACCTAACTTTCATCTTTTAGAGCCTCATCAACTTTCTTTGGCTCTATCTGGGATAAGAAACAAGAGTGAAGACAAACATTTGCTTCATGGGTTTGTCCTCTTGTTCTTACCCCTAAGACAACATCTCCAATGATGTTTGTGCTGGGTGAGGCTTGTGGATCCTAAGCTGAGGGATCACAGCAAGTTGCTGAGAAAGATCTAAATTAGAGAAATTTAGATCTGGCATGGATGTTTCTCCCACCACATCAGCACACTTTTCAAGAGAAACTTGATTCAAGCAGTGTGTGACATCATTGATGTTCTCATCTATGGTGTGGTTAGTGGCATCAAGAAATTCTTGGCCATTGTCACCACCACCATTGTTGTCTTCCATAATTGAGATGTTCTTATCTGGTTATGGAGCCTCTGAGCTTGAATTTGAAGGCACCCAGATGTATTAGCTGAGTTTGTCATTGTAGTGCTGACAGAAACCTCATTAGCAGAAGTAGTTCCAACTGGAGCTGAAGATGTATGAATTGAAGGTCTTCTTAGCTCAAATCTTGGATTAGGATCACCTGTATTTAAATTTTCTGCAGATCCTGAAACATTCTCACAAGATTTGTTAAAACAGTTGGTAACTAAGTCAAGATCAAATAACCAATCCGGACCAAAACCAGCAACATATGGTATGTGTTCATTGAAAGTCACATTGGTTGACTCCTCAACAACTCTAGTTCTGAGATTGTATACTCTATAAGCCTTAGCTTGAGAAGACTATCCAATAAAGTGTCCATCATCTGATTTGTCAGCAAACTTGGCAATTTGATCTTTGGTATTCAAGATGGTGCAAGGACAACCAAATGACCTGAGAAAGCCAATGCAAAGTTTCCTCTTGTGCCAAAGTTCATAAGGAGTCTTGCCATGAGTCTTGACCACTAAGACTCTGTTCTGTACATAGCAGGCAGTGTTGATTGCCTCTGCCCAGAAGGTGATGGGAAGCTTAGAGTCAGACAACATGGTTCTTGCAGCTTCAATTAGTGTCTTGTTCTCCTCTCAACAACACCAATCTGCTGAGGAGTCCTAGGAGCACTACCCTTTTTATCACAGAATGTATCAAGGATTTGGTTCTTAAATTCAGTTCCTTGATCACATCTTATGATCTTAACCTTGTGATCAGATTGATTGTCAATCTTTAAGATGAAATTCTTCAGAATCTCAGGAGTCTCATCCTTAGTTCTAAGGAAGAAAACCTAAGTGAATCTTGTAAAGTCATCTGTGATCACTAAACAGTAGGAGGTCCTTCCAAGACTCATTACACTGGTAGGGCCAAAGAGATCCATATATAATAAGTGTGGGGGTGTAGTGATGGAGTTCCTTTCCTTAGGCTTGTGAGATACCTTATGTTGCTTCCCTTTTAGGCATGCAACACAATGGGCATCACTTGTAAACTCTTTCTTTGGTATTCCAGTTACCAAATCATTTTAATTAATCTATTCATGTTCATAAAGTTTACATGGCATATTCTTTTATGCCATAGGAAAAACTTATCACTATTGGCTTTAGACAGAAAGCATAAAACGTCTCTAGAGGGAGATGTTTCTTGCAAATCCATCTTGTACATGTTCCCTTTCCTGGGGACTCCAACAGGATATGCTTATGAGGAATGACCGCACCAGGCTTGAGAACAATGCACTCATGCTCAATGAAGAGCATGTTATGACTCTGATCACAAAATTGGGATACACTCAGAAGATTATACCCAAGCTCTTTGACAAAGTTTACCTTATCAATGCTGAGATTACCATTTCTGACCTTGCCCCTTCCAAAAATGTAACCACCTTCATCTCCTCTAAAAGCAATTGGTCCTCCATCAATTCTTTCAATGTTTTGGAGTAGTGACCTATTACCTCTCATGTGCCTGGAACAACCACAATCAACGATCTAGATATTTTTGTTTGTCTTGAGCTGTCCCTACACAAATAAGTTGATTAGTTACATTTGGAAACCCAAGTCTTGCTTGTCTTGGGTTCAGAAACAGAAGGTAATGCAACAGTAATAGATCCTATGGTTGTGCTAAGAGGATCTTGAGCTATTGTTGATGGAGAATTCTTAGTCAATTGGTCTTTCTTAGACTTCTACACCACCTTTGGAGTCTTGAACTTGACCTTCAAAACTTCGGAAGCTTTTGGAACTTTGGAAGTTTTGATGACTGAACCTTCGGAAGATTCTGCAGACCCTACAGCAGACTTCAATGCTTTGGAACTTTGGAACTTTTGTATGGACAATCCTTAGCAATGTGAGTGATACTTTCACACACGACACACATCATTTTCTTCTTCGCAAGAGTCTTCTGCTGGGAACAAGACTACCTTTGGTCACATCCCTTCTCCACCTTCATCTTGACAGATCCTGAGACAGTTCCTTTAGGCTGGGACTATTCTTGGAGTTTGATGGTCCAGGCTGTGCAGCAGTGGTACACAGCAGATCAGTCTTTTTCTTGTTACTGAGATGATTTGAACAAGAACCAGAACTCTTAGTAGAAGAGTTTTGGTTTATGTCTTCTGTCCTTACTACTTTGAATCCTGCAGATATGAAAACTTGTTTCTGCTTAGAGTCAAAAGTAGCCTTGATATCTTAAGCCTTCATTGCCTTTCTTTTGCTCTTTCTGATCAAGTTCTTTCTCATGGACTTGGTCATCACAGTCTTCTTCTTCTCCTTAGAAGGATAGTGGCCCTTCTTGGAATCCTCCTCTCCACTCTTCTCAGAGGAATTCTTCACTATTTCTTCTTCATCCTCTTCACTCATAGGATCTATGAGAGGGAGCTCATCTTCACAAGTTCCATACCTAGGAGATCTTTTAGACAAGATTGTGTGTGGAGGAGCTATCTCATTTGATCCTAGTCCCTGCCTCTTTTAATAGCACACTTTGTTGTGCAGGATGAGGATATCATGTTCTTGAAGGTCTCTTCTTCAAGAACACTCTTTTCTGCCCTGGCTTTGCTGATCACAAGCTCAGCCTGGCACTCAGTCAGCTTGGTTATGAGATATTTGATTTGAGTCCTAAAATCTATGTGTTCATGTTTCAGAACTGAAATGGTTTTCTCAAGGTCCTCTATCTTTTGTTTATAATCATTTTCAGACTTTCTAAAATCATATTTTAAAATTTTTAAGGACTCAAGATCAGATCTCATCACCAGGTTATACGACCTGTATCTATTAACTTTAGCAATGCATTCAGGAGTACAGAGATGTTCTAATACCTTGGCTTCATCATGATCTGCCATCAGTGCTTGGTTAGGAGAAGCATCTTCCACCTGAAAACTCCAGTCAAAGCCTCCTTCTTCAACAGCAACAGCAACCTGCTGCTTTGACTTCTCATTCTGGAGAGCTTTGTCAGTGTAGTTTGGTCTAGACTGTGTTTGGCCACCATTTATTTTAGGTTCCTTACACTCTCTGGCAAAATGGCCCATCAAGTTGCAGTTGTAACACTTGAATTTGCCTTTGTCCAGGCCAAACTTTCCACTAGTTGCATTGCGTGGAAACTTTCTTCCAGTATTCTTGTAGAACTTCTTGGCTCTGTGAGTGAGAAGAGCCATCTGCTAGACTATTTCCATGTATTCCAAATCATCTAGATGAATACAGTCCAGGTCTTCAAGAGTAAAAAGAGAGTTGCCTCAACTTTCATCAGAAGACACAAAAGCTTGAGAAGATCTTGTCTCTTGGAATGGGCTTCCTGTAGTGTTGTTCTCTCTTGGTGTCTCTGGGAAAGTGATGAAAGGACCCTTTGGTGAGTTGTTAGGGTAGCATATGAGATGATGCTTGGGTTCTATGCTATCCCTTTCAACCACATGTAGGGCTGAACCCATTTGATTGTTGGAGTTGCCAGATGAACCTTGCATGTTTATCTCCATCTGCTATCTACTAAGAATCCCATATAACTCTATCAGAGTAAGAGTTTTGAGATTTTCAGTTCTCTTGATCACCACACATGTAGGGCTGAACCCATTTGATTGTTGGAGTTGCCAGATGAACCTTGCATGTTATCTCCATTTGTTATCCACTGAGAATCCTATATAACTCTATCAGAGTAAGAGTTTTGAGATTTTCAGTTCTCTTGATCACCACACAGTAGTGTGTCCATTGCCTAGGAAGTGAGGACATGAACTTCCTTACAATGTCTCTATTCTCAAGAGAAACTCCTCCATCCACTAGGGTATCCATAATTTCAACATACCTGAAGTACTGCTGAGTCATGGTTTTACCTGTTTTGAAGGTGAAGTTTTCAAACTGCTGCTTCAGGAGATCCTTCTTGTTCTCCTTGGCTTCAGAGGAACCCTCATACATAGTTTCAGTGCATCCCACAACTGCTTGGCTGTTTTGCACTTCTTGAAAGCTCTGTAAACAGAGTTTGGAAGGGCAGTTTGAAGGGCTGTCATGGCTTTTCTGTCAATCTCTACTCTCTTCCTATCTTCATCAGAATAGTTAGCCACATCCTTGGGGATCATACCAGCACCAGTAGCAGAAGGGGTGCTAGGTATGAAAGCTCCATTCTCAATAGACTCCCACATTCTTGAATCAAGAGACCTGATAAAACCTTCTATTCTCAAACATAAGGTATCAAACTCATCAAGAGTGATCAGTGGGGACTTGTTCATAGTTCCAGTTTCCATATCAGTCTTGCAAATGGCTGCCATTTGAAAAGTTTAGTATTTTTGTGTGTGAGGGATCTAAGGAAGGTGAGATCTTTTATCAAGAGCCTGGAAAGCTCTAATACCAAATGCAGGACCGGTGAAGGGGGTCAGTTACAACACAACAACACAAAGACGAGATTAACTAGAACTTAACCAAATAGTAAGACTGGATTAACCACAATAAGATACAAAGAACACAAGTAATGTAAGCGACAGAACACAAGTGTTTAGTTTTCAAGAATGCAGTATATTGCTTTCTCTGTGTTCTATTACAAGTGTTACAAAGCAAAATGGAAAGATACAAGAACATGAGATACTTATACTATATCCTACAGCCGGCTATACTTTGAAAGCCAGCTGGATACAATTGATTAGACACAAAACAAAATCAATTGTAGAGTCAAAAGGCAGATTGCCTTTTGACTAGTGACTGTGACATACCATAGCTCACATCCTTATCGATTACAAAAAGGATAAAGTACATGAAGTAGAAAGTTACAGACTCAAGACCTTAATGTATAGTTACCAAAAGCATGGACCTTTTCACCAACGCATGTAAGTTGGTGACCTTACAGAGGTGCAGCGGAAAGGTGTCCAGCTCTATGGAAAAGAACATCAGATAAAGCATGTATTTAAAGTCTTCGGAAGAAATCTGTCTTCATGAGTTGAAGCTTCGGAAGACTTTGTCTCTGAGGCTTCGAAAGACTTCATATTTGGCTTCGGAAGATATTGGTCTTGGCTTTAGAAGATTTCACACTTAGAGTATTTTCTATTGCATGTGTGAAACTCCCTAAGCATTCTTCTTCAATGCACTTGTGCAGCATGCAGGATAGATTTTGGATGTTTTGTTGCATCAGCCTCTTATTAACCTTTACAATTGTCATTAGTGTTATGAATGGTTAAATGACCAATAGATTGAGGGATTACTTGTAAACATATTTTGTAATCTAATTGAAGATCAAAGGGGTTTTAATTGTGATTATCATATTTTGATTATAATCTTCATGATTTGATTCAAGTGTGTTCATCTTGGATTTAAATTTTGGTATCAGAGCCTTATTGGATCAAATGCATTGAAGAATTGAAGATTTTTTTGAAGATTTTTGAAGCTATTCATCAAATTTGTAGAGAGAGAAAGTGAGTATTTAGAGAGAGAAAGTAGATCTGAGTTCAAATTTTTACAAATTCAACAACAACAACATCAGATCTATCATTATCTACAACATATTACGAATCTACATCATAGTTTATACAAGAAAAATCAAAGAAAAATTCAGATCTAAAAAAGTTTCTCTTACACACACTAATGTGTGTGTTTTTGGTGTTCTTGAGCTTCAACATCTTCATCCGGCAAAACTAGATCCATTCTGAACGAAAGTTTAAAGTTTCCGGCGAAATTACAGTTTCGTCCGGTGAAACTCTGGCGAAATTCCGGCAAAACTGTAGTTCCGGCGAAAATGCAAGTCCGGCGAAACTATAAAACCTACGAAAATATAAAAGATCAAACTGCGACTTTATCTTAAGTTTCTACAAAATCAAAAAAAAACAAAAATGCTACGAAATTAAATCTTGCTGCGATTTTACCACTACCGCCTTAGGCGGCCTAAAACCTAATCCTAGTCGTCGGATCCCTAACCACCTCAACACCACCATCTATAACCATAAACGGAAACCCATCCACCACCATGATAGCTTATGGCGGCCAAACCCTAGCCGCCGCCAACTTCCAACAGCCTTCAAGACGGTAACCCGCACCACTTTCTGCAACCATCTCTGCCAACACCTCGGTCACAGGCAAGACTATCACCATTCCAGTTGCAGATCCAGCTGAATCTTACCACCACCACCAGATCGTGACCATCATTGTAATCAACAGCCTCAACCAACAGCCTTCATTCCCTACTGTAACCAACACAACCACAATCGCGATTGTCCTCAATCACTACCGCCACCTTCTTTCAACAATATCTCCTACACTGCTACCTATCTCAACAACCACAATCACCATTGGAAACAAGCACGACGAGAGAAAGAAGATGATATATTGTACATACCGTGTCTCGCCGGAAAAGTTCGTCGGAACCCTAGCCGCCGCGAACTTCTCTCTTCGATATCTCCTTCGTTACTGATTTTCATAGCAAACCGAGGCAACCGTTGGATTCAAGAGGTTGATATTAGCGGGGGTAGGGTTTGTTTCGATCATAGCGCACCGGAATTTTTTTTGCTGCCACCGATCGCCGCCGTGAGTTTTCCAGAAAGTGGTCGATCGCCGGAACCCTAGAAAGGGTTTCTCTCATCCGCCTCTCTCTTTCTCTCTCTATATTTCTTTTGAAGTGCTTTAGTTGTTTGTGTTTTAGTTATTGTTTATTTTAGGGTTTGGGTTTGGAAGTGGTTAATGGGTTGGGTTGTGTAAGATAATTTTTATATTGGGCTGGGCTTTGTTAAATATTGGGCTCATTAAAAGATAATTTAGGGCGAACAATTGGGTTGGGCTTTGTTAAACAATTTGGGCTAGTAAAGATAAATATTGGGCTGAATTTGGGCTTAACCCTAGTTGCTAAGATTGTTTAGCGTAACATTTAAAAAAACATTATTCCGGGGAGAATTATTTTACATTTTTTGGGAAAAATATTTTTGGGGGTTAATTACAAGAATCTAAAAAATGGCTTTTGCAGAAGTACTTAAAACCTTCGAATATGATAATCTCACAATTGCACATGTCGGTTTGATAATTTTGCAGCTTTAAAGAATGAAAGGATGTCCGATATTCTTGATGGTTTTTTGTTGGTGGCAAACAATCTAAAGAAGTTTGATGCCCTATTGGGAAATCATGAACAAGTTATAAGATTGATTGATTCTCTCCCATCAGAATGGAGCTCACACGACAAGTCGATTAAACGAGATAGAGGTTTTTAGGATTACAAACTAATGGAGGTGATCAACAAACTGAAAGAAATGCAGTGGATATCAAACATCGTGAGTTCTATGACGGACATATCTAACTCCAAAGATCACTTCAAACTCCACAGAGAAACCAGAAGAGAGATCAGATTCTAGCACCAATTCCGACGGTTTACCTAAACCTGGAACTGAAGAGGTACAGGAGGAGCTTAAGCAGACATCAATGGGTAAAGGTGGAGTTGAGTTGAATGATATTGTTTGTAATTCTAATAAGGAGGAGGAATGGAAGCGAAATATCATAGATTACAACTGCGAGAAGGCTCTTACTGCTGAAAGAGTTATCCTGGACAAACATATCAACAATCATTATTGATATGTTTGAGAATTTCAAAATCATTCAAAGACTGTGATTAGATTCAGTTATCAGTGTGATCTCATTGCTTGTCGATATTTAACTTCATCTTTGTGCTAAAGTATATCTTAAGGATGTGATCTCATGATCGATTCAGTTCTTAGTTATAAAACAAAAATTTAATGATGAATAATAAGAAAATGTTATATTAAATATATATAATAAAAATATTACAAAATTTCATTTCCATTTCTTTTGGGTCTTCCATATTATGTTGTTACAATTTTATCCTTTTCATGCATTTCATAGAAAATGCGTACAAACGGGTTTGTTTTGTTAAAATGAAATTATCTAATTAGAAATATCGAGATTGTGTTTGAGAATGTGTTTCAGATTTTTGCTTTAAGATGGCCGATCATGAGTTGAACAGTGTACCTGATTAGAGAACCTGTTCCCAATTTTGCGGAAGATACCAAGCTAGGAATCCACCTCCTACATCTTCTGAAGCACTCAAGATTAAAGATTTGGGAAAGCTATTCCAATAACCTTGTATAGCTTGCACTCGGAAAGGGGGAACATATAAATAGGGGGAGCTTATGAGATGAATAATCTTTCTAATCAGATTCGGAAACCTTCAATTTGAAGATCTTTCTATTGTTGACTTCTCGGTGTTGATTTCGTTTGAAGATGTTGATAATGATAGACAAAGGGGGAGTATTATTGGAGATGTAAAAGATAGTCTATATTATCAACATAATGAAAGTCAACAAAAGTCAACGTCACGGTCAAAGTCAACAAAAGTCAAACCCGACACGTTCGAGATGAGGAACTGAGATGAGACGTTGAAGATTTAGATGACTAGGAGTTATATTGTAATAAATATATTTTGTGCGAACAAAATATATATTATCTTGTTTTTAGTCATTTTTATGCTTAATATGTAATTTTGCATTAATTAGCCTAAGTCTAAGGAGTTAAGTGCAATTAGTGAATATTAATTTAGACTATAAATAGGTTAATTGTCATTAGTGTTATAATACATTGAGGGATTATTTGTCAACATATTTTGCAATCTAATTAAAGATTAAAGGGGTTTTAATTGTGATTATCATATTTTGATCTATAATCTTCATGATTTGATTCAAGTTTGTTCATCTTGGATTTACAAAGAGCTGATGGAGCAGTTGCAAGAGCTGCTTGATAAGGGGTTTATTAAACCATGTATTTCTCCTTGGGGTGCTCCGATCTTATTCGTGAAGAAGAAAGACGGTAGTATGAGGATGTATATTGACTACCGTGAGCTGAATAAGTTGACGATAAAGAACTGCTACCCCTTACCAAGAATTAATGACTTGTTTGATCAACTTCAAGGTGCCAGTTGGTTTTCAAGGATAGATCTTCGATATTGCTACCATCAGCTAAAGGTGAAGGAGCAGGATATTCCTAAAACAGCTTTTCGCACGCGTTATGGTCATTACGAGTTTCTTGTCATGTCTTTTGGTTTGACCTATGCACCAGCTGCTTTTATGGACCTGATAAATCGAGTGTGTCGGCCGATGTTGGATAAATCAGTGATTGTGTTTATTGATGATATCTTGATTTATTCGAAGAGCGAAATTGAGCATGCCGGTCACATTCGGGAGGTTTTGGAGACGTTGAGAAAGGAGAAGTTGTATGCTAAGTTCTCCAAGTGTGTGTTCTGGTTGCGCGAGGTTCAATTCTTGGGTCATGTGGTGAATCTTGATGGGATTATGGTGGACTTGGCAAAGGTAGATGCGTTGATGTAATGGAAGTCTCCAAAGACGCCATCCAAGATTCGTATTTTCTTAGGTTTGGCGGGCTACTACAGAAGATTCATCCAAGACTTTTCCAAGATCGCTTTTCCACTAACTAAGTTGACCCGGAAAGATGTGAAGTTTGTATGGGGTCAAGCTCAAGAAAAGGCGTTCGAAGATTTTAAGGAGAGATTGACTCAAGCTCCTATTCTGTCATTACCCGAAGGAAGTGAAGATCTGGTGGCTTATTCTGATGCTTTCTACTCAGGGTTGGAGTGTGTGTTAAGGCAGAGAGGGAAGGTTATAGCCTATGCATCCTGGCAGTTGAAGGTTCATGAGGTCAATTATCCTACTCATGACTTGGAGCTAGCAGCCGTGGTCTTTGTTCTAAAGATTTGGAGGTACTATCTTTACGGGACGAAGTGAACCATATTCACTGAACACAAGAGCTTGAGACAAAAACAATAGTTGGAGCTTATAAAGGATCATGATTGCGAGATCCATTATCATCCAGGCAAAGCCAACATGGTGGCGGACACCCTTAGCAGAAAAGAGAGGCCCGAGCCAATTCGGATGAAAGCATATTAGTTGATCATGACCTCGATTGTGATGAAGCGAGTCAAGGAGTTCCAGGATGAGGCCTTGAAATAAGATCATCTTAACTCTGAAAGAAGGAGAGGCCTGGTTGCGGAATTGGGTGATAACACGCTTGGTGTTAGAACTCGATTTGGACGAATATGGATTCCTCGTTTTGGGGATCTACGGGTGAAGATTTTGGATGAAGCTCACAAGACTCGATACTCCATTCATCCCAGTGCCATAAAGATGTTTCAAGACATGAAGAAAGATTATTGGCGGCCGGGTATGAAACACGATGTGGTGGAGTATGTTAGTAAATGCCTTACTTGTCTACAGGTGAAGGCCGAACATAAAAAGCCGTATGGGAAGATCCAACCTTCGGATATACCGGAGTGGAAATGGGAACATATCACCATGGAATTTTATTACAAAACTGCCACGTACCCCGAAAGGGTATGATGCCATATGGGTGACACTTGACCGTTTGAGGAAGAGTGCTCACTTCCTACCGATCCGCGAGACATATTCATCCGAGAGGTTGGCAGATCTTTTCATTAAGGAGATTGTAACTCATCATGGGGTACCAGTGTCGATTGTCTCTTATCATGACACCCGGTTTACATCCAAATTCTGAAAGATATTCCATGACGCTATGGGGACAAGGTTCCACATTAGTACGGCTTATCATCCGTAGACTGATGGTCAGTCAGAGAGGACCATTCAGACATTAGAAGAAATGCTTTGAGCATGCGTTATCAATTTTGGAGGAAGTTGGGATGATCACTTACCGTTAGCTGAGTTCTCATATAACAACAGTTATCATGCCAGCATTGGTATGCCACCTTATGAGATGTTGTACGGTAGGAGATGCCGAACACTCGTGTGTTAGGGCGACATTGGTCAGAAAGAGTTAGGGAGCGTCAAGGTAATCGAGGCTATAACTAAGAAGCTTGAAAGGATCAAAGCCTTCATGAAGGCAGCCAAAGATAGACAGAAGTCGTATGCTAATAAACTACGCAGACCGATTGAGTTTAAGGTGGGTGACTAGGTTATGTTGAAGGTCTCACCTTGGAAGGGTATCATCCGATTCAGAAAGTGGGGCAAGTTGAGCCCAAGGTATATAGGGCCTTTTCGAATCGTTGCTCGAGTAGGAGAGGTGGCCTATAGACTGGAAGTACCCGAGAGTTAAGTGGAATTCACCCGACATTCCATGTATCTCATCTGAGGAAGTGTTTAGCAAACGAAGAGATGATTGTTCTACTGGGGGATATCTAAGTGGATAAATAGCTCAATTATGTGGAGCAACCAGTGGCCATCATTGATCAAAATGAGAACAGGCTGAGGAATAAAGTGGTTCCTCTTGTGCATGTACAGTGGAAGCACAGGAAAGGATCTGAGTCGACATGGGAGACTAAAGAGAAAATGAGACAGCATTACCCACGTTTGTTCGAGGAATAACAGGTTTCGGGGATGAAACCTATTTGAGGGGGGTGGACTTGTAACCCCCTCGATATTTTCTTTGAAGCCGACGAAAGTAGAAAAATAAATAAAGTCCATAGTCGAGGGACCAAACTTGCCAAAACGGGAACGATCTTGAATGACTGGGGGTATAGGAGGGGGAAGGCAGCCCACACCCTCCCCCATACTCATAAATTCAGCCAAGAGAGCAAAAGGGGAGAAAAAGAGAGTTTCAAGCTTGGTTTTCGTGGATTCGAGCGTAAAAGTTGAAATGTAGCGGTTTGGATTGAAGCTTTACTCGACGGCGTGATTTGTGTGAGTTCTAAGACCCCTCTTTTACATGTTTTCAACTGATTTGAGGCTGGAACACATAGTAAAACCCGTTTTTGAAATAAGTGTGTTGAACCCATATGTATGTGTTTGTGTGTGATGCCAGTGGAGTTTGTTTTCGGGCTTGTGTGTGCTTGAATGGTGTTGTTGTATGTGTTTCAATGGTTTAGGATGGTTTATTTAGGCTTAGAATGGGTTTGGAAGGGTTTGGAGGCCGAAAAGGGAAGATTGGGTTCGGGATGAACTGCATTCTGCATCAGCTAGGGTTAGGCGACCGAATGGTATGTGACTGGAGTCCATACGGCCGAAACGAGTGCGACTGAGGTTCATTCGCACGTGAGTTGTGCGACTGGAGTCCATTCGCTCGTGAGTCGTATGACTGAGGGCCCTTCGCATGGGGAATCATGCGACTGAGGGTCCACTTGCCTAGGTCTATCCACATTTGTGCTCATTAGCACAAGTTGTCCATCTGCATTTATGTTCATTTGCACAAGTGTTCATCGGCATTAGTTAAATTCACATGGGACTCATCCGCATTGTGTTCATCCGCATTGGGTCCATTCGCATGGGGCCCATTCACCTGGTGTTCATTTGCATTATATTCAGTCGCCTGGGAGGCCATGTGACTGCAGGGTGCCCATACGCCCAAGCAGGGCTTGTGCACCGAGGGAACAAAGTTTATTTATTGACATTCGGGGGAAAGTGCAGATTTAAGTTTTTGACATGGAAGGTTCCTGGGGCTTCATGTAAGATGACTTTGAGGCCATAGATGTTATGTTGGGCATGGATGACGATGATGTATGATGTTGTATGATTATGCATGATGGTATGTATGGTGTGTGCTACGTATGTATGATGCCCGGTATAATGATATTGACTGTGTATGTTATGTTCCTTGCTTTGCATGATTGTTTTCCGTGGCTTTATGTTGAATGTTAACGAAGGAAATGACAACTACTATGTAATGTAAAGTGTAAGATAATAAAAAGAGGAACGAATGATGAATGCATGCATTTATGAACGAATGAAAGGATGAAAGGCTTGCAAGCAAACGTATGGAGGTTCACACCCAATGAAGGGTGTTAGCTCAACCGTGTGCGGGTTAGCTACCCCAAAAGGATGCACACTAGGGCTTGATCCGTGTGATTAAGCATATGTATGGAGGTTCACATCCAATGAAGGGTGTTAGTTCAACTGTGTGCGGGTTAATTACCCCAGAATGATGCACACTGGGGTGCAGTCCTTGTGATTGACCATATGTATGGGTCCTTTGCCGCTCACGCTAGGTAAATGGAGTCAGCTTCGTGCACAATGCTCGGGATCTATGAAAGACCTTAGGCCCAGTACCGGCTTTAGGCATACGGTGGGGTGAAGTACATGGCATTGGTCCGAATGAAAGTAAAGATTAAATGATGAATGTACGGAATGAACGAACGCATAATGAAGATAATAATGATATTATCTATGTGTACGTATGATGTGTGATCACATGCAAAGTAAAGTATGGTATTAACGAAAGTAAAGTACATTTTATTTTAAAACTAGAACTCATTCAGCAATGTTGACTTTTATGTGTTTCTAGTTGGCAGGTAATGTTGCTGAGGATGGCACGGGGCGGCTACTTAGCTCTTTTGGGATGGCATTCTTTTGTTTAATGTTTTTGTATTGTAATGCGAATGAATGATGTTTTGAAATGAACGATTGTATTAACTTGCAAAAGCATTTGTAATGATATGAAAAGTTATTTTTATGTTTCCGCTACCATGTTTTATGAATGTTAAATGCAAAGTTATATGTTTAATTTGCAATGATTTACCAACTGTAAGCGTCCAGGGGACGGGGCCTTACAGTCTAGTTTGGTTTAGTCACTACTCTTTTAGATGTCTCACCCTTATTAACAAAATTAATTGTTTTGATGTTTTGAACATCTTTTACGTCCCTTTGGTTGGACTTTGATGATTAACATGTTTGTGGTTAACTGATTTAGTCAGTTTAGGTTCTGAAATAGACTTTGGTGAACCTGACCTTACATTAACCCTTTTAAATGCATCATCTAAGTTCTTAACTGGCATCTTGCCTTTTGATTTCAAAGTAGCCTCCTTCTGTTTAGTGTCAGATTTCACTGGTTCACCCGTGAAATCAGGATCACTAACTAGAGGAGTAGACACCACATGATCCTTAATTGGGTTGTTATTTATAGGTCTACATTTTGCATTCCAGAGGATCTCATGTGGTGTTGGAAATACTTTGAATCCTAAACCTTCCCCATTGTTTCGTTCTTTCACAAATTCTTTACTATGTGAGAAGAACTAGCCCAACTATGCAATTTTTGTTTTAGTGAATTAACTTCGCCTTCCAAAACGGCTTTCTCCTTTTTTTCTTCTAATGAATTTAAATAAAACTTTATATCATTAGATTGATTTAAGGAAACAACCTCGGTTTCCCTTAGTTGTTTACCCAAAAGTTCTATCTTTTCTTTAAAACTGCACTCATTTTGTTTTAAAATACGGTTTGCTTCAGTGCAAAGTTGTAAGTCATTTACTAAGTTATCATTGTGTTCTAATAACCTAGAAACTTTTAAATCAATAAAAAAACTTTCCCTAAATTTTTTGCATTCCAAACAAGCATGTTTATTAAATAATTTATCTAAAGAACTTACCTGTGAGGATTCCATTGAATCAGCCATTAATGCAGAGGTAGACTCTTCTGTTGTTGGAGATTCTAAACTTGTTGCTCTGAGCTCTTCCTCAACCAAGTGGTCACCACATTCACAACTTCTTCTTTATCTGACATTGCTTGCTCAGCTGCAATCTCACCTTCACTGGCAGATCCATCATCCAATGCTTCAATAAAAGCAATGTTTGATTCTCCAGGAAAGACAAAGTGGAAAGACCAGTCTTGTCCTTCATCACCTTAGGCAGTTATTGCTTTATTCTCTTTATTTGAAGGACCGGTTCCAACCATGTCCTTGCCTTGGCGGTTGAAGGTAGGAAATGGGTTACCATTTCCTGTTTTCTTGGGCTTCACATATTCACATTTAAGGTGCCCCTTTTCTCCACAATTGAATCAGGTGACCTGGTTTTGTCGAAACCAAAGATCATATCTTTTGTGGCTACTAGATTCTGTCATGTCTTCTTAACGAACTTTTTGGCCCGTCTAACTGCACTTGCCAGAGCCCACATGATATCCATCCTTTCCAGCTTGTTCTCGTCAACCAGCTCGTAGTCTTCATATGCAAGATGACAATTTCCGATCTTCCCAGCAACTAGACCATCATACGATTGAACCACTGCTGCTAGAAGATCCATGTACTCCTTTACAACCCCATTGTGATATTACCAAGATTCTCGGTCTTCAACTTCGTAGTATTAGCTTCAGGCACTATGTATTGAGTCGATGATGACCCAGACGTTTCTGGTCCTGAAGTAGTGGATTGGGAAGG
>CM046453.1:54224912-54227412 GCA_025506515.1 Flaveria trinervia
TTGCGGAGTTTTACGCGAGGCGTGTGAACAAACCATGATCACGGTCAATAGTTACTCAGAACGACTCTATATGCCTAATTTAAACAAAATCAGCTAAAATACAAACTTTAAACAATGCGGAAGCGTTTTGAAAACAACCCAAGGCAATGAAGTATAACTATGGCAAAACAAGTGCCACCCAAAAAGTAAACCATAATTATTAAAATGTTAAAATTGTCTTGAAGAATCGTGTCTTAGAATGCAGTGAACCATGCAGTGCTCCTATGGCAAGCAAGCTAAGGACCTGAGAAAAGCATACTAAAATGTCAACACATAGGTTGGTGAGTTCAAGAGTTTGAGTTCAATAAACATATAAACAGTTGTGATATATATAAGCAGTGTATGGTAATAGATAGCTAGTCTATTATCAGTAATATTAATACATAGTGATTTAGCAATTGAAGCTGACTGTGATAGTTGTTGCCTCCTGTCACGACTTGCCATGTCGTGACAATGTTCAATAGCACAAATTGCACCAGGTGACCTCGAGTCACACAGGTGGGGCTTGTCAGACCCAGTAGTATACCCAAGTTTCCCGCTATTAAATATTAACAATTCAAAAGTGTGAGGACTTTTCCCATGGTAAACATCACTATATTAATATTATACATAAATTAATATTAAAAGGTGCGTATAAACTAGTATGCTATCTCCCCCAAAAGAGATTAAATAAAGAGTGGGGCACACGAAATCACCTGATGTTGCAAAGAGTACTTAAGGTTTATTTGAGAAACGAGAGGATAGCCAACCTTCAAAGTTACCAGATCATGTGAGTACATAAGTACGTGTAAATGAAAGACATGTGGAACCCTAAAACATACCAAAACCAAAGACTCAAGCTTTCAGAAAATAGACACGTTTGACCTAGTTGACCCGTTTGACCGTGGTGATTATGTGTTGTAAACCATTCGAGCAATCAAACATTATCATAAAGGTTATCATTCAAATAGATCATGTGTATGCTATACAACCAGGTGTATCACTTAGATCATCATACAAGCAAGTACTATACAAGTCATGCGAATCTAGAACATTACATATCCATAGTTATAACACAACTAACCGTCACACAAAGTTCAACCATTCATCACATGCCATGTGAAGTCACTCACGACTTCACATCCTAAACCTGCCAATCTACTAAGTAGGGGCCTCAGATTCGCACGCGTGTATAATGATCATAAACCATATTCATTACACCAATGCATTGCATTCACAACATCACAACAATCAATTACCAGTCCTAAACATGATGTCCTACTACTAACCAACATCCAAACCATACATGATCACAAATGTCCATATCATTCATGATTATCTCAAACATCACAAACAACCAAGTTATCATATCTTCCACATTAGAATTCATCCATGATCATACTAACATGCCCTAACATCCCAGATAGGTTCAAACTACCATATCACATTTTACGTGAATAAAGTTTCCCTTTGGGAAAGCTATCCCAAAATCTATCAAATACCAATATGCTAATGGATTCATCAATAACATACCAATTCAAACTCATATCATCATCTAAGCATGATCAACAACATTCAAAACATCATAACTCATCAATTCATATCTAAAAAGTTACTATCTTTATTAATGTATGAACTATAACATGTTTTCTTGAATTTCCAATGATCACAACAAACAATCTAACATCTAATTATCACCATGAACACATCCATAACATCATAACATCCATAGTTCAACATTACGCCAAATAAAGTTACTATTATTAGTAACCTATGAACATCAACACTAAATCATCAATTTCTTGCAAGATCATATTCTAACATTCATACAACTTATTAATCATCACACATTCATCAAACAATCATCATTCATCCATAATCATGCCCAAAATCGAATTAGGGTTTGATAGAATCAAAACCCATGATTTAAACCACTAAAAACATGTAATTCATCCATGATCGACGTAACTAACATGTATTCAACATAATAACATATAAACATCACCAAAAAACATCCAATTCGATCTCATGAGGGTCAATTTCACACCCAAGGTTCGGCCATAAACAAACACCCACAAAAACATGAAAATCTAACCTTTAAACGTGTAATTGCTTGAAATTGATGTTTCCTATGAGTGTATGTCTTGTAATCGAACCAAAATCACAGTAAATTGCTTGTTCTAGGTCGAATTCGAAGATGGAGAGGGAGAGGAGGTGAGGTCGCGGCACGAAGTGGGTGTGGGTGGATTAGGGTTTTGTTTTGTTAGTTTAATTTACCTAATTACCCTTTTAACCCTTGTAATTTGTATTTTATAAAACTAAGCTTTAAACTCTTTGTAAAGTGTTTTTACTTAATATAAAGAGATAAACTTATGAAAATCATTATATATCTTATCTTATAAAAACACAAGACATACGAATAATTAGGCACGTTTCCGCGTTACGCGATTAATTTTCTAATTAACCCTTTTAAAAATGTGTA
>CM046453.1:54232412-54239912 GCA_025506515.1 Flaveria trinervia
TGCATGTTGATAGCGTTGACTTTAATCTTTGTGGTCAAGCAATGACACTTTACTGATGTTACCTTATCATCATCAGACGTTCAAGGGGAAATTCACACTCAACATCATCAGTCACACAACAGGACCAGACGCTCGACTCAACGCTCCATCCTCACGAATCAACCTTCAATCGTACGAATCAGCTTCATTCGTACGATTGAGTCTTCATTCGTCTGGCTGGCATTCAGTCGTACGACACAACACACATTCGCACGACCCAAACTCCATGCGCACGAATCAACCCTCAATCGTGCGAATTAGCTACTTTCGTGCGATTGAACCTTCATTCATGCGATTGGACTCCAGTCGTGCGAAACACGCATAGCGCATACATTCAGTCGGTCCCCTGACTCAATCGCACACAAACATTCATACGCATGACTCAATCACATACACTCATTCGCACGCATGACTCAATCGCATACAAACTCACAGTCGCACGACTCAGTCGCACGACATGCCTAGTCGCACAACTCAGTCGCACGATTGACTTAGACGCAAGATTCTCGCACGACTCACTCAGTCGCACGGCTCAATCGCATGACAGACCCAGTCGCCTGAACTGCAGAATCGCGACTGTGGTCGGGCTGAGCAGCCCCGAGCTGCTCAAAACGCGAGTTTACACCACAAGGACTTCCAGAAACACTCTACAAACATACACAAACATGAAACACAAGCAAGAAAGACTCACACGCACCCACACGACCTCATGTGTTCGAGTTGAACCCGAACACCCGAAACCCTAGTTTGGACAGCCGTGAATAAGCAAGGAAAAGGACAACCAAGGTCGTCTACCTGCTAGAATGGAGTAGACTAGGCCGTAGATGGAGTCTAGACAACAAGAACAAGACCAAGCGGGTTGGATTTGGTGCTAGAATGGAGAAAATGTGTGTGTTGGAGTGAAGAGGTGAAGAAGATGAAGTGAATGAGGAATGTGCTGGGAAGGGGGTTATATACCCAGTCCAAGTTTGCAAAATTACAAGTTTAGTCCCTGCACTTAACCTCGAGTTCCCCAAATTTGTTTCGGTTGATTACGACCTTAAAATGTTCGTTATATTAAGGTTAAAAGCGTGTTTAATGGCATTTGATAGTCTAAAATGGTTTTATAATGACAATGGTTGAATTGAAATGATATATTGGTGGTAATGGTGATGAAGTTTATAAAAGGTTTATGCTTAACACACGTTCTCAGAGGAAGTACAGGCACAAAGGAAAAATAAGCAGACATGATTCTTAAAGCAGGAGTTCATGAAGAAAAGGAAGAATAATTAAAATATTTCTATGCTTATTCATGTCGTTCGACGAACCTTAAGGCGACGGATGTCACAGTATCCCCCAGTTGAGAGAATTTCGTCCGAAATTCAGCTGGAGTTAGGTCCAAGAGTGTCATCCACGAATAGGTGTGGATTTGAGTTTCATTTGATCTTCCCGTTCCCATGTAAACTCTGGCCTCGTTTTGAATTCCCTTACGCGAACAATTGGTATTCTGCTGCGCTTCAACTGTTTGACCTTACGATCCATGATTCAATAGGTTCCTCAATAAAATGAAGCTTTTCGTCGATTTTGATATCGTCAATGGGTATGTGAAGTGATTCTCAGCCAAACACTTCTTGAGGTTCGACACATGGAAAGTATCATGCACACCGTTGAGTTCTTGTGGTAACCTTAATCGGTAAGCCACTGGACCAATTCTTTCTGTAATCTCGAATGGTCCAACGTATCTTGGGGCTAACTTCCCTTTCTTTCCAAACGAACAACTCCTTTCCAAGGAGAGACTTTGAGTAGCACTCGGTCCCCAACATGAATTCTAGAGGCTTTCGACGATTGTCGGCGTAGCTCTTTTGGCGATCTCTAGGGCTTTCAGCCTCTCTTTGATTTGGAAGATCTTGTCGGTGTTTCCTGGATGATCTCTGGGCTGTTAACTGACTTTCACCAATCTCGGCCCAACAAACGGGTGATCTACACTTTCTTCCGTACAACGCTTCGAACGGAGCACACCCAATGCTGGTGTGGTAGCTGTTATTGTAAGAGAACTCAATCAATGGCAAATGAGTATCCCAACTACCACCAAAGTCAATTACGCACGCTCTCTGCATGTCTTCTAGCGTTTGTATTGTTCGTTCACTTTGCCATCTGTTTGAGGGTGATAGGCGGTACTCATGTCTAATCGAGTGCCCATTGCTTTCTGTAGTGTTTTCCAAAATCGTGAAGTATGATTGACCGGCACTCCGTGTCTTGTCACGACCTCTTTTATGTACAATCTCGCCAACTTGTCCATTTTGTAGTCTTCTCGGATTGGCAAGAAGTGTGTTGATTTCGTCATTCGATCCACTACGACCCATATCGAGTCATGCCCGTTGCTCGCTCGAGGGAGTTTGGTAATGAAGTCCATGGCTATGTCTCCCATTTCCATTCGGGAATCTCAGGTTGCTGTAACAGTCCCGATGGTTTCTGATGTTCAGCTTTAACTTTCGAGCATGTCAAGCATCTGCTGACGTACGTGGCAATGTCTTTCTTTAGGCTTGGCCACAGTACAGATCTTTGAGATCGTGGTACATCTTGTCAGCGCCAGGATGAATAGAATATCGTGTCTTGTGTGCTTCATCCATGACCAAGGTACGTACACCTCCCCACTTGGGTACCCATATACGGTCCACGAAGTACTGCACACCATCGTCCTTGCACATCAGTTGTTTGTCCAACCCTCGGAATTCTTCTCCCGCAAGGTTTCCTTCTTTCAACGCCTCACTTTGTGCAATTGGATCTGAGCTTTCAAATTTGTTTGAATGATCAACCCCAAAGCTCGAGCACGTAGTGGTTTCACGCGTTCCTTGCGGCTTAGAGCATCAGCCACCACATTAGCTTTCCCGGATGATACCGGATTTCACAATCGTAGTCACTAAGAAGCTCTACCCAACGTCGCTGTTGCATATTGAGTTCCTTCTGATCCAGAATATGTTGAAGGTTTATGATCTGTGTATACGATGCATTTGGTTCCATACAGGTAATGCCTCCATATTTTAAGTGCGAATACTACAGCGCCCAACTCAAGATCATGAGTCGTGTAGTTCTCCGTGCACCTTAAGTTGTCGCAAAGTGGTAGGCCATCACCTTATCTTTCTGCATTAGCACACATCCCAACCCTTGATGTGAAGCATCACAGTACACCACAAAATCATCAGTTCCATCTGGGAGGGACAATATCGGTGCATTGCACAACTTGTCTTTCAGCGTTTGGAACGCCCGTTCTTGCGCATCTCCCCAATCAAACTTCTTGTCTTTCTGAGTCAGTAACGTCAAGGTTGAGCGATCTTTGAAAAGTTCGCAATGAAACGACGATAGTATCCGGCTAATCCTAAGAACTGTCGTATCTCTGAAGGTGTCTGGGGTGTATTCCATTTCTTTACCGCTTCGATCTTGCGGGATCTACATGAATCCCGTCTTTGTTAACCACATGACCCAAAAACTTCACCTCTCGCAGCCAGAATTCACACTTCGAGAACTGGGCAAAAAGTTTCTTTCTCTTAACAGTTCCAGTATTGCTCGAAGGGTTCTTCATGGTCCTCCTTCGATCGAGAGTAGATAAGTATGCCGTCAATGAATACGATCACAAACTTATCCAAGTAAGGTTTGCACACCCGATTCATCAAGTCCATGAACACAGTTGGTGTGTTAGTCAATCGGAACGGCATGACCAAGAACTCATAGTGCCCATAACGAGTTCTAAATGCTGTCTTCGGTATGTCCTCCTCGAAAACTCTTAGTTGGTGATATCCCGATCGAAGATCGATCTTGGAAAAATACGAAGCTCCTTGTAACTGATCAAACAGGTCGTCGATCTGGGGAGAGGATACCGATTCTCACGGTTAATTTGTTCAACTCACGGTAGTCGATGCACATACGGAACGACCCATCTTCTTGACAAATAACACTGGTGCTCCCCAAGGCGAGTGACTCGGCCGAATAAAACCTTCTCCAGTAGTTCCTGTAACTGGCTAGACAACTCTTGCATTTCGGACGGTGCCAACCGATACGGTGTCTTTGCTACCGGTGTAGCTCCAGGAACCAACTCAATACGAAATTCCACCTGTCGTGGAGGAGGCAAACAAGACAAGTCATCAGGAATACATCTGGGTAATCCCGCACTACAGGGATATTTGCCAATTTCTGCTCCTTTTCCTTCTTTTCCACCACGTGAGCCAGAAAAGAGTAACACTGTTTTGGTAAACTCCGGCGCGCTTTCATGCAGGAAATAAGCTTTAAGTTTCTCCCCGGTCTTTCTCCTAGAATTCTGAGTACTCCCCCGTCTGACATAGGGATTTCACTACCTTGTCTCGACAGACAATCTCGGCCCCGTGTTTCGACAACCAATCCATTCCCACAATCACATCGAAACTTCCTAGCTCAAAGGGTATCAAGTCTATATCGAAGGTGAGGTTCTCTAATATTATCGAGCACTTTCTAATAATCCCGTTGGCCTGAACAACCCTACCATTGGCCATTTCTATAGAGTAGCTAGTTTCTAGCCTACTAGGACTCAATTCGAGCAATTGCATAAATTCAGAAGATATAAAAGCTATTGTCTGCTCCAGTGTCAAATAATACAGATGCAAAGTGATTATTGAGTAAGTGCGTACCCGTGACAACATTTGGGTCCTGACGGGCTTCATTGGCTCCAATGGCAAAAGCGCGTCCCCGAGAGCGCGTTCCCTGGTTTGTCGGGCCTTGATTTCCAGTATAGCCATAGTCTGATGCTGGTTGTTCCCTTGTGGCCCCGACGCCCGATTCAGTTTGGGGCACATGTTTCGGTAGTGATCAGGGCTTCCACACTCATAACAGCCCCGGCATCCCAGCAGTTAACCGCGTTGACTGGTGCGACCATATTCCGCGCCATTCTACAGTCTCTTGCTAAATGTCCCGGGCGTCTACAGTTAGCGCACACCGGCACGGCATGGCTGGGGGATGATGAAAGTTGCACTTATCGCATCGAAGGTGCGGACCCACATATTCTCGCCTGCCCTGGGTCACGGCCACAAATTTCTGGTTGTCTTGGCCCTTTTCTCAAATTTCCCGGCACTCGACCGGCTCGTTTCCCCAACTTCTTTCCTTTTCTCTGCTCCCCTGCCCAATACCTGTTCTCACCATTTCATCAGTTAGAGCGCCAGCCTTCAGAATCGCGCTTTGAATAGTAGGAGGAGCAGTAGCGGTTAACATTGCCCGGATTTGAGGCGCAAGTCCCCAAATGTACCTCTCTATCCTTTTTGATTCCGGGGTGACTAGATGCGGAACCAACCTTGCTAGCTCATGAAAACGATCGGTGTAAGCTGCGTGCCCACCCCCACCATGGCATGATTCCAGAACTCATGCTCAAGTTTTTGCATCTCATTGAGAGGAAAGTACTCCTCGGTGATTAGGGCCTTGAACTCATCCCACGACATTTGCATCGCGGATTCTCTTCCCCTAGCCTGAATCTGAGTGTTCCACCACGTTAGTGCCTTGCCCTGTAGTGAGCAAGGCGTACTAATCCTTGACTGTCGAGGCATTCACTGATGTCGATCACGGCCTCCATCTTTTCAAGCCATCTGGTCAGAGCTATGGCTCCCCTTTGCCATCAAAATCTCGTGGTTTACAAGCCACAAATTCCTTATACGAACATCCCGTCTAGCATTCACAATCCCGGTCTCATTAACAATTCCAGTTTTGTTACCAGCTGTACCACCATTTCCGGTCTCCTGATTGCTTCGTTCCCAGTCGGGTTACCGTATCCTCATTATCATTGCCACCGTCCCGTGGGGGTGAGAATTCTGAAGAGCATCGCTCACTTGAGCCACGATAGTCGGAATTAGTGCGGCCAACTGTTGAGCGATCAGGACTGCCACATCCGCGTTCCCTGTTCCTTGGTTGTTACTGGCAGGAGCATCACTTGTTCTTGGGGTCTCCCTGCCTCTGCCTCTGACTCTGCCCCTTGGGGCTTCACTTCCGCTACTATTACTCGAGTAGATCTTCGAGGCGGCATGTTCTATTCATAAAAGAGGTAACATATAAGCTTTAGTCACCATAAAATACACAAGTATTCCACTTATCAAGTTCCAATGTTACGTTTGGTTGGTCAAGATCACCATGCAGCCCATTTCAAGCATATTCTAGGTATACCGGTGATGTTTATATATAGGGTTCCCCGCAGCGTTCCCACCACACCACGATGTACCGAGAATGATGCCCGATCCGGTTACATGACATCCGACTTTCCTTTTCATCATATCCATAATAATCCATCAAGTCAAATGAGAGCCCAAGCATGTAATCACGTATAGTCTGGTGGAGGTTGCCTACCTCGCATCCTAAAGGATTCAGACATAGCTCCTCGGGTCGGTCTCAGTATCCAAGGTTAAGCGCAGTATATGATCTGTGAAGATCTCTTCGGGTCAATACCCGAATTTGGTCATGATAACTTGGCGCGTAGAGGGAACAAAAGATCTAATAGGAGCATCCCATAAAAGAGTGAGCACAAGGGCCTCTCATAGGGTGAAAAGATCACGAATATATAGATAAACGAACAAGTAATGAGGAACACGTATGAGATACAAAATGCACACAACCCTGGCATGCCAATCTACATGAAGGTTCCTAGGTTATAGTCTAGGTCAAGCGTATTGCCTAATTCTCTATAACCAATAGCTCTGATACCAGTCTGTCACACCCCCGCTAAGAGCGGAAACACGGGGCGTAACGAGACGGGAATCGTCATAACACATGGTAATCGATAGAGATGCAATAATAATAATGATGACAAGCGTGTCATGACAACACCCGACAACAAGGGGACTTGTCGTGTTTAGTCAGTATTCACGACAACATAGCCATAAGCATAAACATGACACATAGAGCATAATACATAGATGATAACATTGTATGCAATTCCCACAACCCGGGAACAAGTTACAAAGTATAATGTTGTTTGAAATAGATACATCAATTGTTTTCAAAATGACAAGTTTGGCCCGAAAATGCATCCTAGGGTCTCCACTAAGGCAGCACACCTAGAACCTCAGCTAGCATGATCACCTGAAAAGATATGCTCAAAATGGTCAACAAAATTGTTGGGAGTTCGCAGGTTTAAAGTAAATAAGTAATTGATGCTGTATAAAGTTGCAGAATACCGTGCATACAGTTATAAGTAAGAAAAATCACATGACAAGAGCTTTACAACCAAACCTAATGATGTACACAAAGAATCTTTTCGGAATATATTCACCCAAGGCCCGTACTGGCTATTGTTGGTACTAACTAGTATACCAACACGAGGGTGGGGGTGTCAACCCAGTAGTACTACCAATACCTAACCGTCGGTTCCACACTGGAATTAATGGTTGTAAGAAAGAACCACAAAGCAGACTCAAGCATGTATCAGATAAGTACCCACAAAACAATAGCACGTTGATTCTAAGTATGTAAATTGTA